>WOXC01001858.1:0-173983 GCA_011680675.1 Gymnobelideus leadbeateri | reverse complement strand
TTTATTAAACAAATGCTTTATTAACTTTTGTTTTACATCATTCATTTCCGCCAGATTTTGAGTTACAATCATTTTCCCCCCATTATTCCCCTACCCACCCTCCCAGAATAGCAGTCCCACAAAATATCGCTTCCTCCAATCTGCTCTCTCCCATACCTTCTCCCATACCCCCATCGACTTTTCCATTAGGGGAAGGTGAATCTGTGTGTCCCAATGCCTGCACATCTTATCTTCCAATTACAAGCAAAAGAGTATTAATAATAGTATTTATATATATTTGAAACATTTGATGTTGCTACCTAGAATTTCAGATCCATTTCCTTCCTCCCTTGTCACCCATTCCCTCTTGGGAGATAAGTAATTCAGTATATGTTGTACATGTCTATCTATGCAAAACATTATCATAGTAGATATATTGTACAAGGCTGCTTATAATTCCCTCCCACTCATCCCACCCCCCATCTGGTCCATTCCCTACATGATCCTGTCCCTCTTCTATAGTGGGTACTTCCAACCTCCCCTCCCCCCAAGGATGCCCTCCCATCCATCATCCCTCCTCTCATCCCCCTTCCCCCTATTCTGCTGCAGGTTGAGATATCCCATTTAGTATGTATGTCATTCTCTCCCTGAACAAAATTCAATGTGAATGTGGTTTTGCCTTTTTAGCCTTCCTTATTCTCCCCGTCCTTTGCAACCACTTCCCCTTGCTTCTTCTACATGGGATAGTTTACCCTACCCTGTCTCTCCCCATCTCCTCTTGCCACTTTCCCCTCTCACCTCATAATTTCATCCCTTGAGTATTCTCCCTTCCCAACAAATTCAACCTATGCCCTCTATCCATATATAACTGTAACCATATACACACACATTCACACATGTATTCATATGACCACACACCCTTCTTCCATTATTTTCATAGTGAGAAAGATATCATCAGTCACAGTTATTGCTTTTCCATATAGGAATGTACATAGTTCAACTTTGATAAGTTCTTTTTGATTTCTTTTCCCTGATTACCTTCTCAAGCATCTCTTCCTTCTTTTGTCTGGATGTCAAATTTTCTGTTCAATTCTGGTTTTTTCCTCAAGAATTCTTGAAAGTCCTCTATTCCACTGAATGACCATATTTTCCCCTGAAACAAAATACTCAGTTTTGCTGGGTAGGTGACCCTTGGGTTCATTCCCAGTTCTTTTGCCCTCTGGAATATCATATTCCATGCCCTTCGATCCCTCAGTGTAGAAGCTGCCAGGTCCTGGGCTATTCTGATTGTGTTCCACAATATTGAAATTGTTTCTTCCTGGCCGCTTGTAGTATTTTCTCCTTGATCTGGGGATTCTGGAACCTGGCTATAATATTTCTGGGAGTTTTCTTTTTTGGGATCTTTTTCAGGAGGTGATCGGTGGATTCTTTCAACCTCTATTTTGCCCTCTGGATTTAAAACATCAGGGCAGTTTTCCTTGAGAATTTCTTGAAGGGTGATTTCTAGGGTCTTTCTTTGATCATGGCTTTCAGGTAGTCCAATAATTTTTAAATTGTCTCTCCTGGATCTTTTTTCCAGGTCAGTGGTTTTTCCCATGAGATATTTCACATTGCCGTCTAATCTTTCATTTGTTTGGATCTGCTTAACAGCATCTTGATTTCTCATAAAGTCATTAGCTTCCATTTGCTCCAGTCTCACTCTGAAGGAATGAATCTCCTCAGTGAACTTTTGAGATTCTTTTTCCATCTGGCAAATTCGACTTTTTAAGGCATTCTTCTCCTCATTGCCCTTTTGGACCTCCTTTGCCATTTGAGCTAGTCTATTTTTTAAGGTGTTGTTTTCCTCAGTCAGGCTGTTGACCCTCATTTCATACTTTTCCTGCATCCTTCTCATTTCTCTTTCCAATTTTTCCTCCACTTCTCTTATTTGATTTTTAAAGTCCTTCTTAAGGTCCTCTATGGCCTGCAACCCACTCATGTTTTCCCCTGTGGCTTTTGGAGCAGGACTTCTGACCTCACAGTCCTTTTCCTGCTCTGTGCCCCCAAAATAGGAGTCTAGGGTTGCATTTTTCTGTTTCCTTTGCCTTGGCATGTTGCCACTTAATTACTTGACTTTTGGGCTTGTTGCCACACTATTGCTTTAAGGCCAGATAGAGGAATTTTCGTCCCGAACGTGTGGGGGGCAACTTCCGTTTCTAGCAAGCTGTAAACCCACCCATGACTTCCACCCTAGATCACAATCCAGATCCAGGGAGGTTAAAGCAATAGCGATTACCCCCCAAGACTGATTGCTGGATCTCCCTACAATTTGCAGGCCAGGAGCTGGAGCTGCCTCTGAAAACTACAAAATGGCAGCTTCTAGCCCTCAGGGGAGGGACCTGACGCATTCCCCAAATACTGGTCCCAAAATCCATAGGACACTAACCTCTTACTTTGTCCTAGGCATGTCTATGTTGATAATTCTGGAGTTGACACAGCTCCTGGTGTTCTGGGGTTCCTCCAGCCGGCTGCTGTCCCTGCCGCCCTGGGGCTAAAACCTCGGCTCATGCGGACCTGGGCTTGGCTCGGCTCCTGCACTCTGCGTGCTGCAGGCTCCCAGACCGCTGTGCTGGTCCTTCCTGCAGGGCTGCTGGGCTGTCCTCAGCGGGAGGTTAGCTTCTCTGTGTCGTTCTTTGAGTGCTGGGGCTCCAGAAGTTGTTCAGAGTCCCCTTTTACATAGTTTGGGGGGAATCTGGGGGTAGAGAGGCTTCGATGAGCTGTTTCTACTTTGCCATCTTGGCTCCGCCCCCCCCTTCAATTTTTAAACATATTCTAGAATTTTGTCAGAAATCTGAATTAAGCTCATTGTTTTTGCAGATTCCCCTTTCTTGCCCTTTTTTCACTAATTCCATACCTACATAATTTTCCATACTTGCAATATTCTATTTTCTATGATCTTTGACATATAATTCATGGTGTTTTTACAATTACATAAAGCATTTTTTTCCCCACTACTTGAGAATGTAATTTGTCTCGGTCATTTAACATTAATTTGCTAATGGTCTCTAAGCATTCTCTTAATAGATACTTTCTTATTTTGACTATCAACTTTATAGTGGCCTATCTTATTAAAACTTATTTCTACCCCAGAGATCATTTTCCTTGGCAAAGAAAACATACAGCGGGGTGGCTAGGTGGCGCAGTGAATAGAGCGCTAGCCCTGGAGTCAGAAGGACCTGAGTTCGGAGCCGGGACACTTAATCCACACAAACAAAAACCTAGCCGTGTAACCTTGGGCAAGTTACTTAACCCCAGTTGCCCTAAAGGGACGGCTAGGTGGCGCAGTGAGTAAGAGCGCAGACCTCAGAGTTGGGATGACCCGAGATCAGATCCGGCCTCAGAAAATTGAGCACCCACACATAAATAATGACTAGCTGTGTAACCTTGAGCAAGTTACTTAACCCCAATTGCTTTAAAAAAAAAAAAAAGAAAAGAAAACATACAGAATATGAATTAAGTACCTCTGTCTTCAGTCTGTAGTTATTTTCATCCCATTCACCCTGGGAACTGTCTTTTTGTTTTTTGTTTTTTTTTTGTTTGTTTGTTTTGTTTTTTTGTTGTTGTTTTGTTTGTTCTTTTTCTTTCCCAAATTAACTGGACTTTAGAGTTTTCATTGAGGGTGGTGAATAATGTTGGTAATTTTTTTCAGCCTGCGACACATTAGAAGGATTGGCCAAGCTTGGTTTGAGATATTTCTTGGCAGTGTGAAGGCAATGAATGCCTTAAAAGGAATGAGAAAAAACAAAACAAAACAGGGAGATGGGAGAACTCCAAAGACCAAGTGTAAGTATTTCAAAATATTACATAGGAATGACCCCCTGCCCAGGAAGAGGACAGGAAATACCTCTTCTCTCCTGTACCATGAGATCTTCTACTCTGATGGCCCAGAAATCAGGCAGGATTATCAGTAGGATAATTTAACTACAAGATGGGTTATACAAACGATTTGTGGGTTTTTAAGGAAGCCTAACCACCACTTAGATTATTGTTTCTATGAGAAAATGTATTCTGAGTTCCAAACAACATACACAGAAATACATTTTTGTTTTGGCTTTTTTTTTTGCTTTTTGGAGGGCAATTGGGGTTAAGTGACTTGCCCAAGGTCACATGGCTAGTTTTTGTGTTAAGTGTCTGAGGCCGGATTTGAACTCAGGTCCTCCTGACTCCAGGGCCAGTCCTCTATTCACTGTGCCATCTAGCCACCCCTATAAATACATTTTTGAAACAATCAACAAACATATCTTAAATATTGACTATGGGATTTTCGTGTCTTTTTGAAAAATGTTTTCTAGCACAGGGTGACTTTTAGACAAGTACATGATTCTGTACCTACTGGTCTCCATTTCCCAAATCTAAAATCTTAGATGCATATGTTCTAGAGATGACAGGCACTTGAACCCACTGTCCTAAGTGTGATAAAATGCAAGCTTCAAATTGGGGGCTGCAAATAATTAATTTCCTTAACATTTATTGATTCAGTGAACCATCCATCCAGCATACACTGATTAAGTTGCTGTTGTAGAATGCTGAAGACAGAGACAAGGATAAAATGAGTAGCTAAGAGAGAGACATGAGAAAAATGGGGAAAAGAGACAAAAATATGGGAAATAATTCAGTATAGTTCAGTAAACTTTTAACTTATTAAATGACTGCATTGTCCTAATGCTTCTTGAACTTCATGAAACTTTCAGTCTCTAAACACAAAATAAAAAAAACAAAAACACAAAAGATGTGGGATAGAGTTAGAAAAAATGAAGATGTATTATAGGGAAAAGAAGACAACAGTTAGGTTCACAAGGTTATAAGGTAAAACAAGTAGAAGGAAAAGGAGGGAGGGAAAGGAAGAGGAAAAAGGAAAACAGAAACAGACCGAGTGGTCTGGTGTTTTTGAGATAAGTACTTGAGCCTTCCATTTTTTGATGAAAATAATAGTGATACTGCTATCCAGCTAGGTTAGAACTAGCACTTTTTAAACAGTTTGTTTTTATTTCAAAATTTTAAAGAATATATTGTCTCTGTCAGTTTATTAACTATGCCCAAAAACCTTTTTAGCCTCCAAAACCTCTTTGTCACCTTATTGCTGTGCCTGAGCGTTCTGTGTAGCACAAGACACCAGGATGTGTGTTGTTATTCAGCCTTCTCAATATCATCTAGTTTGTCTAGTTACATCCTAGTAGTTATAATATGTACTATAGGAAAAAAATAAACACATAAATCTTTAAAACTTCAACAAGACAAAATTGAACATTGTTAAAACATCTTTACTGTCACTACCTTTTGAATCAAATAGCCATGTCAACCTATCAGAGATGAAAGGAAATTTTGCTTCGAATGGTAATCCATTGGCTAACTCCATGAAGTAGTTTACTTAACAAGTAAAATTAAACAGTGGATAAAATTGTGTAGACTCCAAATTTCCCACTTTTGGGCTACAGTCAAGAAGCTTACAGTATAATAGGATGAGTACATGGGAAGTAGACAAGCATTTATTAAGCACCTACTATGTGCTAAGCACTGAGGGTACAAAGAAAGGCAAACAATAGTACATGTTCTCAAGGGGATCATAGTCAAAAGAGTTCTACAGTGGAATGTAAGCTCCTCATGGGCAGTTTTTCACGTTTGTCTCCATGTTTTTATGTGTGTGTGTGTATATACAATGCTTAATAAATGTACATTGATTTGGAAAAATATAAAAGAACTTAAGAAAAAGAATAGAGTATATAAGTTTTAATAGTATTATAAAGAACTAAATACTAGTATGTTTTTAGTCTCCTCAACCTACAGATATTATGGTTAAAGATGTATTAATGTCTACTGTCTATAAAGGATTAATTAAATACAGTTAACATACAGAGTAAGAGCTCTGTCATTAATACTGTGCTAGCTACTCAGCGGCTAGCTCAATACAGACTTTATCCCATATACTTTGATTACAAGAGACTTTGGTCTCCGATATTTATGCAGAGTGTTTGAAATTCAGCATTATTTCATGAACTTCTCTGTTGTATTGTTCCTCCATTAGAGTATATTCTACTTGCTTTCCTCTTTGTCTTTTCATCTTTATAGTGCCACGAACTTAGTGCTTTGTACATAGAGGATAATTAATTATATATAAATCAATTTTATGTATATGTATAATTATTTATATATATATGTATATGTATATCTCAGTATATGTATATCTCAGTATATGAGAATCAATCTGTGCTGTGCATAGTGAGATGGCCTTTTAGTCAGTAAGACCCAGGTCTGAGTCAAGTCCTAGTTCTCATACTTGGTGTGTGACCCTGGTCAAGTTACTTAACCTCTCTCCCCTCCCTAGACAGCCCTCTCAGACTATAGTATGTAGAATAGTTGCAGATTTACCTTGGTAGGGGGAGTTTTTATGAAGGGAATACCCTATACCAGTGAAATAATAGATTCATATTCATCTGCTTCCCTTCCTCCACCTAGTCTTAGTTTATAATATTAACTTTACTGAGGTGCCTGAATGGGGACCCAGCTAGTTGGGTAACTCAATTTGTCCTCTCCCTTTCCTTCTCCTTCTCCTCTCCAAAGGAAGATAAATTCTGATGGCCAGAAGCTTCCTGCTTACCTTGGGGTTTACTGGCTAGATTCCTTCCTTCCTTCCTTCCTTCCTTCCTTCCTTCCTTCCTTCCTTCCTTCCTTCCTTCCTTCCTTCCTTCCTTCCCACCCTCCTTCCTTCTCTCTCTCTCTTTCCCCCTCTCTCCCTCCCTCCCTCCCTCCCTCCCTCTCCCTCTCCCTCTCCCTCTCCCTCTCTCCCCCCTACCTTCCTTCTCTTCATTCTTCAATGTCAATGGTGACTCTTTCTCTTTGGAACAGTAACCCTGAGGATCTTCCTCTCCCAAATTTATTTTTTTTTCTTTTTTCTAATTAAAGGGGCCATCCCTTGACTCACTTCTTAAAGAGGCCTATTCACTGAATGGGCATTGTAAGAATTGAAGTAGTAAGTAAGTAAGTGAATAATGTGAAGTAAGAATGTGAAGAAGCCTTAGCCTAAAAGGACCAGGGTCTCCCATTGTATCCTGGGTCATCTCCAGTCATCCTAATGAATATCTGGTCACTAGATCCAGATGGCTCGGGAGGAGAAAGTGAGGCTGGTGACCTTGCACAGCCCTCCCTCACTAAAATCCTAGTCAACTGCAAGTCAGGTCATCATTTCCCTGATGCCATGGTTCTCTTCAAAAACGAAGGACAAACCCAACAACAGCTTTACTCTAAAAGTATTAAAATGTATTAAAAATTTTTTTAATCAAAATCCTTGTTTGAATGAACTTTGATGTGTTGATATTAATATTCTTAAGTAGATCTGTGACCTTATCTCTTTGGTTATTCTTTCCAGTAATTTAGATCACAATCTTTGTCTGTTCATTCTACACAGCTCTTGTCCATGTCCTTTCATAATACATTGACCTTAAAGCATTTGCCAGGTGGGCTGAAGACCTTCTTTGCTTCCTTTTTGACATCCTGAGGATACCATTGCTGCACTGTGGTTGTAGTACTATGTCAAAAAAGCCCCAGAGAGGTAGTTATTCCTTAAAATGCACTGAAAGTTTCCTCAGGGCTTAATAGAACCAGGGGAATAAAGCTTGAACCATTAACGTAGCTTTCCGATTGCCTGAGTATAAAAGCCAGTACACATGGAATGTGAAGTCAGCTTCAGCCTTGATTCCCAATGCTGGGCACCACGGCAAATGGGAAAGTAGAGAAGTTGCTACACTAGAAGAATTGTGTCCTTACTGACTATGTTCCATATTATTACTAAATAATTTATTTGGTTAGATGGTTTTCAGTTGCATCATTTCATTTCAGTGTCAAAACCTGATTCAGACTGACCTGAGACAAACCTAGACAAGAGGAACATTTAGTAAAGTTTTGAGGATGATTTTAGTACCTTTTAAAGGAAAGCTAGCTTGACCTGTACATGTCAAATATTGCACCACTGACAAACTGCCATCTTCTGCTCTTGTCACATGACCAGTCCATTCACCTCTCCCTGCCATGATATATTTCCTTTACAATAACTTTTATCTCTACTCTTCCTTAGACTTCTTTATTGGTGATAGGCTGCAGCATGTTCCTTTGATAGGATGCATCCTGCTCATACCCACCACATATCTTTTCATTTTCTTTTGTGTGATACTTATTTTCAGTTCTTCAGAGATTGCTTTTTCCTTATTTTACTGCATCAGCATTACACTGATGGGCCTTTGTGTCTGGGAGAAATTAAAGGAACTTTGCATTTTTCCAAAGGAAACCCGGTGAAATCTCTTCTTTCTGTTCAATTCGCATGCCAAGTTATTGTCCATATGCGTCGTCTGTCACAGAAACATATTTGGATAGATAATCTTTATAGGATTTCCATCTAAATTCTTATCGTTACCTGGACAATATATTTATTTCCCCAGAATTATTGTATCAAAAAGGATTAGACCTCTCTTCATAGTCCCTTTTGCCCATCCACTATGCGACTGTGGGTTGCCTCTTAAACTTTTAGTACGTACTATTTATATTGGAGGGATTCTGAGATCATTTCTAATGCCCTTTGCAGGGTTTACTTTTTTCTTTGTTACTAGTCATCTGAATTAAGTATATGAAGTACTTGTATTTTATTATGTCTGATATTTCCTTGCTTTTTATGAAGGATCATGGATTTAGAGCTGTAAGAGATATTAAGGATCAGCTAGTCAACTGTTCCTACCGCACCCTAGCCCACTTCATCATTTTATAGATAATAAAGCAGCCCCAAGGATGTGGAATATGTCCCAAAGTAATCCAAGTAGGAGTAGTAAGTGGTATAGCTAAGTTTTGAACGCAGTGCTCTGACTCAGAATCTAATACATTTCCCACTTTTATCTCACTTGTATGAACTCTTCCTGGCTTAAAAAAATGATTGTAAAATAGGTCACCATTTATGCTGGCTTTATTTCAGTTCACTTCCTATAATTGAGAAGACTTATTTAAATTCCACATACTATTTTTGTCATAGCTATTATTTGCTAAGTACTTCGTGAGCTTTAGGTGTTCAGATTTCATTGGTATTTAAGACTCGTCATAAAATGACCTCATCAGATATGATATTATCTGACAGAACAGAAAGCTTTTCCAGTGAATTAGTTTCACCTATTCTTCCTGTCCCCATCCCTATAACTCTAGTGAGCATCAGTGTCTTCCCCACACTATTGCTTTTACAATATATAGTAGAGCAATTCTTCACTGTATTCATAGGGCCATAGAGCTGTAGCTAGAAAGGACACCAAACAGCCCAACTTTCTAATTTTACGTATGAGGAAGTTTTGATTCATAGAGCTTAAGTAACTTGCCTAAGGCCACACAGATAGTGTGTTATTCCATAAAATAGACTTGTTTTTGAATTGGTTCATGTGGAAAAACTGATCTAAGACAAAACGGGAACCTTATTATTTACACTCTTTTCCTGACCAATTTACAAGCATTTGTTAAGCACCTGTGCCTCCTGTTGCCAATGTGCAGGGAGCCATGGGCGCATAGACAAAAATGAATCATTTCTTTCCATAAGGAGCCTCCTGGGAAAGACAGCACTCTAAACATAAATAAATATAAAATCAACTTAAAATAAATACAAGATAATTATGTTTATAATTTTTATATAAATATATTTATGAGTACAGGGAGGTTGTACTAACAAGGTGGGGAAGATAAGATAAGGCAGCATATAGGAGGTGGCACTTGAAAAATCATTATGTTGCACTGAACAGAAGGCCAGACCATGGGCATCAGGAATTAGTGTTTTCTGTCCTAAATGACCTCTAAAGTTCCTTCCAAATGTGAGATTCTGTAATTGTGTGATTCTCTGATAAGACTTGTTGACATATTGGGATATATGAGCTAAAAGAAAAGTAGTGAAATTTTGTTGATTATTATATTTAAAAGTTGGGTGATTGAGAAATTGATGGTGACACTGAGTATCCAGTTTTACCTCATTATTTTATTATTCTTTGGCTAAAAATGCATTGGAACAGTGTTTCAATTTCTTTTCACCTTACATTTGGATTGCTGTAATAACCATTTATTAGTCAATCCATCAATCAATAAATATTTCTTAAAGTACATGTTTTCAATACTAGCTCTTTGAGGAAAAAAGAAGGTCCATGACCCTTGCCTCACATGGTCTTAAAGTCCTTAAAGAGATAAGACTAACAGTATAGTGGCAAAGAGTTTTAATTTAGAGCCAGAAAATTATCAAATTGTGTGCTAAAGATTTTAGCTTCAATGAAGTAGGGATATCCATGAAACAAGTCAAGCTTTTATGGAGGAAGCTGGGATTTAGATTGGACTTTGAAAGTTAGGTGAGATTTGTATTATAATAATAATAGCTAGCATTTATATAATGCTTTAAGTTTTGCAAAATGGTTTATAAATATTTCATTTTATCCTCACAACAACCCTATAAAGTAGATGCTACTGATATCCCCTATTTATAGATGAGGAAATTGAGGCAGGTGGAAGTTAAATGAGTTGCCCAGAGTTGCACAGTTGTATTTGAGGCCAGATTTGAATGCTACCCAACTCTAGGCCCAGCATTCCATTCACTGGACCACTTGGTGCTTGTAAAATCAGAGAAGAAATCCTAGGTTTTCTAAGTGGGAAGAATAATAATAGGTAATAATAAGAAATATGAACGTGACTATGACTCCATGAGACAGTAAGGAATCTGGCTGGATTAGACTGTGTTTTAGGTGTGGGTACATTAGGTAGGTTAGGGTCAAATTGAATATGAAAATTAGCGTTAGTATAAATATAACTTTAAAGCTTCTCTGATGCAGATAATCAGTTTACAAATATATGAGCAATGTAAATACTTGTTACATATTCAATCTTCATAATAAATCCTATACTTTAATATAAATTTGATTTTGGTTAATGATCATATCCTCCTTTAGAAATAGTTGTTATTGTCTATCAAATTGGAGGGTTTCATCTCTAATGTCTTTTCTAGCTCTAATGTTCTATGACTATTCTAAAATGAATCATCAATTTAAATAGTTTCTGAAAATGCATGATTAGTTTTCCCTTTCCAAAACCAGGTAGTTCCACAGGAAAAGTATATGCTGAAAATGCAGAGTAGTGATTTCCATTCTTGATTTTTAGTGTATTGGGGTATATCTAAATTATCTCAGAGGGTATAATGAAATGCATATACTAGAAGTAGAATTAATTTAAAATGTATTTAAATTTAAAAGTATTCATTCTTGCCATTTACCACTTTAAGGAGGAAGCATTGGCAACCCTCAAGTAAAAACAATGGTGAACTACTTCAAAAAAGTTTGGGGATTAGTTATCTCAAATAATGACTTGATTTACTTTGTGATTTATTAAAGTATTATTAAAATGTAAAAAGAGTTAAAAAGTTAAAATTGAACAGTTTTATTTAAGCAGTGGTAATTTCAAACAACAAAAAACAACCTCATCAAACACAATCTCCTGGAAACTAAGCTCAAGACAAAACTTCACTAAAGTTTGAGAACATTAATGTTTTAGTTGGAACTGATGTAAAAGAAGTATTATTTTAAAGGAAAATGAAGTCTACAGCTATCTGGTTGGGAAGGTCTTTCAATTACAGTGGCGTCCATGAATCTTGGATGTAAATGAAAATTTGGCTATAAGTTCTCCACATTCTACTCTCTATTTCCCTTTGAATAAGAAACAGCATGTGTGAAATGCATTTACTATAATCCATTCCATACTGGGTAATAAAAATACTGTTAAAAATTATTAGAATTGGTATAAAATTATACTTATTATGTTCTTTTTACTTATAGCTGAGTTTCTTTTTTTAAAAAAAGTTTTGCAAACGCAGTAGAATGTGACGATATTTTAATTTATTCTTCAAAACATGAATATGGAATAAGTAATATTGTAGATAATCACATTCCAATGCTCATATAACTTCCTCTGTTTGGCCTAATATGAAACATTATTCACTGCAAATGAAAAATACTCTTCCTGAGAGAGGGCAACTCAAGCAATTAAAATGAAATATGGATACCTTTAAGTTAGGCATTTAATGAGATTATTATCTGTGTTTCACATTTCTCATATTAAAACTTAAGGAACAAAAAAAATATAATGATTTATGCATAGAGGATCACTAAATCAATAAAACAAGTATCTGTTTTTTAAAGGATTTTAAATGGAAATTGATAACTATTGTAAAAACTATTAATATCTTTTGAACCAGAAATGTTCAAATTATATTAGTAAATAAACTGGAGTTATTTAACCATAAAATGAAATATTACCATATTATCTAAATTTGTGGGTCACCAAAGGCATTTATACCATTTGACTAGTAAGAAGTTGAATTATGTTGATAGTTATTTTTAGCTATAAGGAAGACCCTTTTTAAAATTATAGGACAAAATTTTCATAGAAAAGAAGTATTAAGTCATATTTTTCAGGAAATTGAAATCAAAGACAAAATTGTGTTCCAGTTAAAAACAACACAGTATATATAACAGTTTAATCCAAATTAAAAGTGTTGGTTCTGCTTTTTAAGTGGGCTAACTATAAATTTGATAAAATTTAATCTCTTTTGATTTTTATTGGAAAAATGGTTCTGTTGTAGCATGTTCTTGTTTTTACTAATAAAAATGTAATATGTTCTTTTGGACATCCCTTTGTATTCAAATGAGGGTCCTTTGCATATTTCAGTCAGGAGTGTGTATGTGATGAGCCTCAAATTTCTGAAATGTCAAAAATAACATCATATTGTATATTTTATCAGGCAGACCATCTTAATCAAAATTCTGTTTAAACTTTAATAAAGATCTAAAACATGATCAATGTAGAGTCATTTCCTTGTAAATAATTACTTAGCTAAAACTGTAGATTATTGTTTGTTTTAGTTTGACCACTAGATGCCTAATCTTCACTAATGAATAGTTTCCTTGCGCATTAGGGAGATTATTGTGTCTCATATATATATGCCTATTTTCTCTTAATCTTAAATAGTTAGAACAGAACTATGAAAGCTCTGGAAGAACTTGTGTTGTTTCCTATTTTGCTATGTATCTCCTGTCAGATTTTTAGAATATTGCAAAATGGGAACCTCTCTCTTTTCAATAAAACTTAGCTTTATTTTATTTACCCTTATTTTTTGTCAAGAAAGATGGAAAAAATAAATACCCATAATCTACAGATATGTATACATTTGGGAAGAGTATGTGTTATTAATTTTTTTAGAAACCTACAAATATTTCCTTTCCACCCATCATTGGCTTTTCATTTTCTCCTGCCTTCAACCCAAAGTAATGAATCATAGAAATTATTATTGAGATGTCAAGATGATCTAATCTATTTTACTGACTCTCCTGCCTATCTGGTTTGAAACTGGATTATGGTATTTAGAAACAAACTGCCTGCCTTTGACTGTGACAGAAAAATCCTTGTCAGTTAAGCCACAGACTCATGTAAATAAGGCTCTGGTCTTAAAGCAACATATAATGTTCAACTGATCTTTGAAAATCTAGTTCAAAGCCATATATTTCATAAAAGGAAAACATTTCTTGAAATATAATTTTTTATAATACTGATAGATGAGATACTTCTTTTTTAGGGTTCAGGGTAGGAAAAAGAGCCAAACAGAAACAGAAAGATGCATTTTACCTAATAGTTTAAAATAGCACCAAAAATGATATTACTGTGAGAACACAGAATCATCGTATAAATGATGAAGCTGCTAAACATACTGATCTTGGCTTTTGGGGATAGTTCATCTCCTATTTAACCATCACAATAAGAGAAATAATCTTTTTACTGTATCTTTTGGAATATGAGGTTTCCTATAGTAGTCAGATCTTTCTCACAATAGGAAAATTAGAAGTCAAGCAAATGATTTTCATGTAGTTTAGAAATATGTAGGGAAAATTAGTTTTATTATCAGATGCCTCAGCATAAACCTTATCCAAGTTTTTCGATTGAAACCACACTACGTTAACTCTATTAAATCGTTTCAGTTATAGCTGGTATATAATTCATGGCAAATTAATATTAAGATGGTTAAAATTGATTATTTCTCCTATATGACATATATTCATTCAGTAAAGCACTTTAATAAACATGCTCCTCAGTAGTGCATATAGAATTATCCCTTTAAAAGTACATTATAAATTATGCTTTGGGGATTTAAGATTTTTGGTTGATGATATTATACATATTACTTATAATAATATAGTATGGTTGATTTTTTGGGTTTTTTTTTTTTTTTGAGAATTTATTTATAGCAAAGAGTCTTTATTCCAAAAGTGGAAGTCAACATATATAACTAGAAGTACTACATATCTATCTATCTATCTATCTATCTATCTATCTATCTATCTATCTATCTATCTATTTTAAGAAAAAATATAATTCTAAAAAAACTTTATACCATTTATCTAAACTAACATATTACGCACATTCCCAAACAATAATAATATTTTGTTGTAAAGGTATTGCCATCAGAACATGATTAATACTTATTCTTTGCTTCTGCTCAGAATATAGTGCTCCATGCTAGAAAGTTTAAATGTAAGACATGTAATAAAAAGTAGCATTTGAATAATAAAATTATAAATTTCTTTTTAATTTATCATGACAAATTTCTCAATAACATTATTTTAGCTAGTGTGATTCAACTCATACTAACCTAAAGGCTATATTCTATAGAAATGAAAAGAAAGGATATTTTGGAGATTCAAATAAATCAGTAATAAATGAAACAGTAAATTCAAAACCATAGTCTTTGACCTAAAAGTATAAAACTATATATTTTGGCTTGGAAATTTAAATTCTCTGGAATACTTTATTGTTTTGTAATAGTAAAGATATGGTTAATTTATTGCTATAAGGCTTGTCACAGATTTATTGTTAATATTTTATAGATGAATTTCACAGCCTAATTAAAAATTTTGTGAGGGACTGGTAACTTACAGGAAAGTGCTGTTTCTTGAGAGTATAAATGTTAATTGACGGACTTGTTCATTGTTTCCCAGTTACTTTAGTTTTGTCAATGGAGAGGTTGCCTGAAATTTCATTTCACTAATCAGTCGTTTAAGGCTATTATTATTTCTGGTGTTTAATTGAGAAATAATATTTTTAAATTTAGTTTGTGTCTGTTAATTTTAACCATAATGCTGAAATTGTCAAGGTAAATTGTTATTATGGTTATTTTATTTAGATTAATTTTAGTAAATATTTGAAGGGTAAATTTAATTATAATGTTCCTACATAATAAATATTATAGCATAAACCTACACTGACATATAAATATATTTGCTAAACAGTGCTTTCTCTTCTGTAATTTAACCAGAGAAAAATAAAACTATAGTTTTGTTTTTCAAATACTGATTTTTCATCTTAATACAATATTAATATCATTTCTCATTATTGAACACTATTATGACCTTTTAATACACTTAAAAAGTTTTATTTAAAACCTAGTTTTGCATATTTTCATTTTAAAATTTTTTCTTAAATTATATCTGAGACAAATACAAATTGTTTGATCCATATAAATTCAAATGCATGTTAAATAAGTACCTACTATTGCAGGAAATCTTAGATACAAAGAAAAAGGTGAAAGAGCCCTCAAGGAGCTTACATTCTATTCAATAGAAAGCATTATAATTTGTAAACCATTTATAATACAAAAAACCCCATTCTAATCCATATAAGGTACTTAGAGGAGTTTTCAGTAGTATTCCTTTGTGTTTTCATCACCTGCTCCTGATACAGAGTAGGTACTTAATAAATGAGTTTATTAATTGATTTTGTTTTGTAGGCTTGTCTGCAAGTATTAAATTCTTTATCACTTTGTCATTTTCCATTGCAGAGCTCATGACTCCTGCACAGGACATAGACATAATATCTCCTATTCCCCTAGCTCTTCCATTTGTAAAGATAAAATGGCATCAGATCTTTGATTATTTATATAATTTCAATTCATTAAATCCTGAGTTAAAGTATATTCCCAATATGAAAGTTTTTTTTCATCTAAATTTTATTTTGTCTCTGAGTATCATTTTGATCAGTGTACATTGTTTCATGGAAACATTAGATCTTTTATGGAAATAATAATATGCAGTACAAAGCAAGTTGACCTATGCCTTTAGAATGATGTTTTCTTTTTTATTCATATTTATTAATTTGTTCATTTTAATTGATGCTTTTTGTTGTTTTTGTGTCACTGACATTTTCCCCATTTACTCTACCACTACCACTCAGCTCTTCATCCAGCTTACTTCTGCCTTTTAAAAAGGAAAATAATTAAACAAACCCAACTGACAGAAGCTGACAGCATAAAAAATATTACACATACCTGTATCCTTTCACATCTTTACTAAAAGCCAGCTTAAGTGTGTTTCTCTCTTCTTTAGAAGCAGGATTGATCATTGCAAGCAGTTGCCCTTCAGTGTTGTTTTCATTAACATCCTTACAATTATTGTGAATGTTAATTCTCTTTATTCTGTTTTCTCTATGCTTTATAGAAATCTTCCCATGTTTCTCTGATTTTCTAATATTTGATGTTCTTTAGAATGTATTAATATTCCATCATTTTCATTTACCACAATTTGTTTTGTCATTTTCCAGTTGATGGTATCACTTTGTTTTCTTTTTCTTTTTCTTTTCCTTTTTTGGGCTATCCCAAAGAGAGTAATATTAGAATATTATATAAGACCTTTCCTTCTGGATGACTTCTTTTCTGACAGAGTGATTGGTTAAATTATCTAAAATTTTAAAAAGATAAATAATAACTTTATGGATTTCCTGGGGAAGTATGCGTAAAGTTTTATTTGAATTGTAAATGCAATGTGATTAAATTTGAATTTTTAAACATTTTCAGGCAGTTAAAAATTGTCTGAATCTTTTAATAAAGTAATAAATAAGTGCAGTGAAACTAAGAAGCTAAGAAACAAGATGTGAAAGAAAATTTTAACATCTTATGACTTATAATCTAGTCTTAACGTTTTTTAAAATAATTTTTTAAGAATTTATTTGGCACTTAGCCAAATTATCCAGTTTATATGTTTACACTTATAAACTAGGCCAATTTATGCTACGGGAAGAAATGTAATGTAGGAAAAAATATATTTACTACAACAATATAGGAGGTTTAAAATTCAAAATACTGAAACATTTTAACAACTTTGATTTTTGTTTTGCAAATTTAAGCAAGAAGCTTTATGAAAATGGAAATGGAAAAGCAATTTCTTTGAATTGATGCTAAAATGTTTACTTTATAACTTTCCCATCAATTTACTTGTATTTTGCTTGATAGTATTTTTAGATAGTATTCCTACAGATATTTCTTAATAACATACATCTCATCTTCAAGAAGTAAAAAGACTATGTACTTATTTGAGAAATCTTAAAATATATATGTTGGTTAAGTATGCATGGTAAAATTGCTTATAAAAAGTAGTTTCATGATTTGTAAACAATAGCCACTTAAAAAAAACAAGAACACTGCCTTTTTTTCCCCCAGAGTGTCTGAATAATTGGATTATATTGTTTACTAATTGCTTGTCAAATTTCTATTTTTAACAAAGTTAGTCATTTTTTAATTATGTTAGAGCTGGAAAGAAGAAATCTAAATCAGAGTACCAATTTTTTTCTTCCTGTTTCCTTAGTGATTCTTTGAATACTTTTAAAATAAATATTTATTGAGTGCCTTAATGGTTATTTAAAAAAATATCTTACCCGAACCTAAGTACATTTGCTTTTAACCATGTGAAAACTGTCAGGATCTTAAACATGTGGAAATAGGAATGTTAAATGAAAATAATGACCCTGCAGGAAGCTTTCATATTATAAGAATCATCACTATGGCAAGAGGGTCATCAGCCATCCTTCTGAACTTGAATGTGATTGATGTTTTTGTTTGTTTTCTTCCTATCTCTTGAGTACCTGTGAGCATTCAAAACCCAAGGTAGTATTATCTGTGTCTGAAATTTGCCTTCTCAATGGCTAGTTCCTTGATGATAAGTTTCTTATCTATAAAATAGACACTTTAGTTAATTTTTTATCTTTGTCATTTAAATTTAAATCCAAGCTATAGAGAGAAGATAGGCTGTTTTTTTAAATGTTTTCTTGAAGTATTTCTTTATCATGTTCCTATTTCTAGCAATAAATTTTAAACTGTTTTCCCCCCAAGAATCCATGACTCAAAAAAAAAAAATAACAGCACACATTATCTTTGAGGAGTCAGGAAAAATATGATTTGTATGCTTAATGTTATCCAAAAAGCATAATATTCTGAAAAAATAATATGCCCCAGATTATTTCAAATTAAACTCTCTAATGGAAGAGGATATCTAAGGTGAAAGATGTTTGTGTAATGCTAAACATAACCAAAGAAACTGTGGTTTTTAGCAAAGGTACCATTGCTCTATTTTATCGGGTGCCAGAAGTTGCATAATGAAAGTCTTTCAGTTAGAGAAAATATAAGTAAAAAAAAAAAAAAAACCAAAAATGCCACCCAGCTGGTAGAGATCTTCCTAATTTTTACCTGATTGTATTTCTGAAGAAATATGGCAGAACCATCGTAAATTTTCAACATGAACTGCATTTTTGTTGCCAATTTCCATATCCTTTAAAAAGTGCTGAAGCGTGCATTTGCTATTTATGTTTGCAGTAGACTGAGTACACTTTTACTATTTGTGGTTTTAGAAATTGGAAACAACCAAACAGTGGTGCTATGGTCTAAAAAAATAAATTTTAAACAGCTGTGGGACAGTATTTTTAGAATGGTAGAAGGCTTTCTAAAGCAGTATAACTGCTTTCTGATGAAAATATTAGCTATGGATTTAATTCAAAAGTTAATTGTCTATTGTCTTTTCTTGTATTGTTGTTTAAATGAATTTAAATCAAAATGTTGTTGCTACAAAGAAATTATTCATCTAAACCGTAGTATAAATTCTTTAAAGAATATATACTCATATGGGACCCTGTGAATAAAAAAAATTCAAATCTTGAAATTATTTTGTTATTCTGAATTTGATGAACACCAAAAATATGAACATTTACATGTACACATATGAGTAGAAAAATAAATCATAGAAAAAACAGGCATATGTTTTGAAGAGCTTGGGATTTTTTTTTTTAAGTATATAATGATTTCAGTGCATTGATGCCAAAGCTCTCCTTCTTGTCTGAGTCTCTCCTCAGAACTTCCTTCTGATATCTTCTGGATTTTTTGTAAAGCTTCATTGATGCTTCCCCTGGCCCCCTCTGTTTTGCATCACTATCATAATTCCATTCTTCTTCCCTCAAACAAACAAGATATCCCCCTCAATTCCCTCCCTTCGCAGCCAAGTGTAAGTGTTAAGCCTAGTCAAATAAAAGAAATCCACATATTGGCCATGTCCAAATTGTATGTCTCACTCCCTTTAGTTGCTAATTTTCTCAGGAGGTGTGACATCATCTGTACTCTGGAGTCATCATTGGTCTTTTTATTGATTATGATATTTAAACCTTTCAGGTGTTTTTTTTTAATGTTGTAATCATTGTATAAATTTTCTCCTGGTTCTCTTTACTTCATGTTGGATTAGTTTATAGAAGTCTTGCCAGGCTTCTCTGAATTGAACCCTTCAACCACTTTTTATGGTGCAGTAATATTCTATTCTATTAATATGCATGTTCTTATTTTCAGCCATTCCCCAGTAAATGATCATTCTTAGTTTTCAGTTCTTTAATACAGAAGAAAATGCTGCTATGAATATGTTAGCATTTATTTGTCCTTTTGTGTATTAAAAAAATTCTTTGGGATTTATGCCTTTGACCAGGAGGTTAAAGGGCATAAATAGTTTAGTGACTTTTTGGATGTTGTTCCAAAGTACTTTCAGAAGAGTTTGACCAATTCACAAATCTACCACTCCGACATTTGTATCCCCATCTTCCTGGATTCCCTCAAACAATAGTAATGTTCTGGGTAATATCCCCCGCAACCTGATACGTCTGACCTAGAGACTTAAGTATATTTTGTTTTGCATTTCTCTTATTATTTGTCATTTGGACCATTTTTATATGGCTGTGGACGATTTGTTCATTTCTTTTTACCTGTGAGGAAATGGCATGTTTGTTTACATATATGCATACATACGTATATTGTATATACATATGTATACAGTGTGTATTTATGTGTCACATGTATGTATGTGTGTATATTGGTTCCCTATATACCTTGGATGTGAAAACAGAGAAACTTGTTGCAAAGTTATTTTTCCTGACTCACTGTTTCCATTCTAATTTTACCTTCAGTGATTTTAATTATGAAAAAATTAATTTTTTTGCAGCCACACTCACTTATTATTATCTAATTTTATCTGTGGCAGCTAGGTGGCTCAGGGCATAGAGTGTTGGGCCTGGAGTTAGGAAGATCTGAGTTCAATTGTGATTTCAGACACTTATTAGCTATGTGACCCTGGGCACAGTTTCCTCATCTGCAAAATGAACTGGGAGAAAGAAGCAGCAAACCACTCCAATATTTTTGCTCAAGAAAACCCTAAATGGGGTCATGAATCATCGGACATGACTGAAAAATAACTGAACAGCAGCAAAACCAACAACAATCTTATCTATAGTTTGTTAAAGAACTCTTCCCCTATCCATAATCTTTCCCTGTTCTCTTACTTCTTTACAATGTATCTTTTATGGCAAACAACAAACATTTATTAAGTGCCTCCTGTGTGCTAGGCACTGTCCTGAGTTCTGGTCAAGTATCCATATGAATAGCTAAATATCCATTTTGAGCTGATTGTTGTATTAGTGTTTATCTAAACCAAATTTCTGCTAAACTGTTTTCTTGTTTTCCCAGTAGTCTTTGTTAAATATTAAGTCCTAAACCTTATAATTTAGTGGCTTTGGGTTTATTGAAACTATGTTTCTGTATTTATTCCTTTCTGTGTGGTGTGTTCCTAATCTGTACAAATGATCAACTTCACTGTTTTGTTTTTTCTTTTTTTAAAAAAATAATTCCAATTAATTTTGATGATTAATGCAGTACATTATTGTTTGAGATCTGATTCTACTATGTCCCCTTCCCTCATTTTCTCATTATTTCCTCTTGAAATTCTTGAACTTTAGTTCCTCTAGATGATTTTTGATATGTTTTTTTCCTAGTCTCAAAGCATTTAGTTGGTATAGTAATGAATAAATAAAAGTAGTGTTGCTTTTTAAATTATATGGCCACAGCCTAATCACGAGAAGCTATTATCCCTATATTTATTTAGATCTGTCTTTATTTCTCTAAGGAATGTTTTGCAGTTGTAGTCATATTTCTTTGAATGTTTTGGTAGGTGGACTCTCAGTAATTTTATACATTCCATATTTATTTTTGAATGAAATGTTCCTGTCTCTTCCTGTTTGGTTTTATTGCCAGCATTATGAAAAATATAAATGATTGTGTGATTTTATGTCTCACTTTGATGTAGTTATTATTTCAATTAATTTTAAGTTTTTCCAATTAGATCATTATATCATTTGTAAAAAGTGATAATTTTGTTTCCTCTTTGCCTTTGTTTATTCCCTTTGTTTGTTTTTAATGTTATAGTTAGTATTCTATCTATCAAATATCAGTAGTGAAAATGAGCATCCTTGCTTTATTCTTGATCTTATTGTAAAGGTCTCTAGTATTTATGTTTTATAGATAATTCAACCTCTTTTAGGCAGACAGTATTTATAATATTAAGGAAAGTTACATTTATTCCTCTGCTCTTAATAATTTATTAGGCATAAGTGTTATATTTTGTCAAAGACGCTGCATATATTAATTTATTCATGAATTTCTTATTATTTTATTTATTAATGTGGACTATTTTGTTTTTGTTTACACTCTTCCTAATAGTGAACCAACCCTCCATCTTGCTAGGTATCTTGTATAATATTTTACTTTTTTCTAATGAATTATTCAGAATTTTTGTACCAATATTTGTTAGCAGTTTTGGTCTATAGTTTTCTTTCTAGCTTTCCTTGCTTAGATGCTAAGACATTATTTCATGGACAAAATTTGGCATTGTCCCTTCTTTTTCTGTTTTTTAAACTAATTTATATAATTTTGAATTTCACTCTTCTTTGGATGTTTGCTGATAAAATTAACTTGTAAATCTAATTCTTTTCCGCCCTTCTCCTTGGGAATTTATTAATAATTTACTCAGTTTTTTAAAGTAAGATTCATTTATTTAAATTTTTTCTTTTTCTGTTGTACTGTATATTTTATTTTATTTTTTGGTTAATATTCATCCATTTAATTTGTTGGTATGTTTGTCACCTTTTGGTGGATCTCTACCAGTGTGAAGTGCAGCGTTCTTTCCTGGGTCCGATTCCACTGCTTGATCCCCAGGGAAGCTTTGAGCGACTTCATTTCTGGTTTTTTGTTTGTTTGTTTGGTTTTTTTTTGGTTTTTGGAGGGCTATTGGGGTTAAGTAACTTGCCCAAGGTCACATGGCTAGGTTTTAGGTTTTTGTTTGTGTGTGCGTTAAGTGTCCGAGGTTGGATCCGAATTCAGGTCCTTCTGACTCCAGGGCCGATGGTCTACTCACTGCACTACCTAGCCACCCCAAGCTACTTCATTTCTGACCTGGTCAGGCTCACCTCTCTTTGGATAGCCTAGTGGTCCCTTTTCTTTGGAGGCTTACCCCACTGGTGCTGGACTTAGTTTGGACACTCAATCAACTTTAGCTATATTGTAGCTCAAAACTCCCAAACTCAAGCCATCCCTCCTTTTAGCCTCTCCCAGTAGGAGGAATTGTAGGTGTAGGCCACCATGGCTAGTTTGCTATGTAATTTTACAAACTATTTTATACAGTATCATTTTCTGTTTTCTCTTTATTTGTTGTGAATTCCCTTGTTACAGTTTTGCTGCCAGTGTGATTTTCTCTCAAAAAAAAAAATCAAGGTAGCTAATAGTCTATCAGGTTTTTTTTAGTTAAAAAAAAAAAGCCTGGTTGGCACTTCTATTGGTAAATTAATTTTAAACTTTCAACTTTGTTAATCTCTGATTTTCACCATTTTTGATTAATTGGGGTTTTTTGATTTATTGCTTTTGCAGTATTTTTTCGAACTTCATATAAAATTTATTTACCTGAACTTTTTCTTTTTTGGTTCACATTATCTAGAAGTATAAATTTGTTGTTGTCTTCTGATTATTCACAAATGTGTGTGTATATATAAAAATATACGTACATATGTGTGCACATATTTAAATACATAACTTCTTTTAGATTTGGTTTTTGGGACCATCATTAGGCTCTGCCCCCTTTCATTCTCAGGGCAGGTAGGTGGTACTGTGAATAGAGCACAATACCTGGATTCAGAAAGACCAGAATTCAGATTTGATCCCAGATTCTTACTATCAGTGCGATCCTGAGCAAGTCATTTAACCTGTGCCTCTATAAAACTGGAGAAGGTAATGGCAAACCACTCCAGTATCTTTGCCAAGAAAAGTCTATGGATAGTTGGTCCATGGGGTCACAAAGAGTCAGACATAACTGAACAACTAAACAACAGCAACTTTTCATTCTTTTGGCTGGGGTGGTTAGGTCCTATTTTATATTGACTATGATTTTCAGACCCTCTGGCTCTTTTGTTAGAGCTTGGCGGGCTTCGTACTTCCTAGTTAGAGCTCTATTCTCCTGTCCCAAATCTGGGCCTGGCTGCAGGCCTTCATCCTTCTCAGGACCTTGAAGTTGTAGGAACTACTGTGTCTTCAGTCTCCATCTTCTCTCTAAATCTGGGCACAGATATAGTCTTTTATTCCTTTGATTGAGTTGCTTCTCTAAGCTTCCAGTCTCAGCAGAACTCATGTTGGCTTTTCCTAAACAGATAAATACCTCTTTGTAGCTCTCTTTTTGTTCAGTCCTAGGCTAAATAAGGGTGTTTACTTTAGATTCCTTGATCATTATGAATCTGCCTTTTTAAAAAAATATCATTAGACTATATATAATGGGAATATATGTGGGCGATCTGCGCCCTCTGTGACCTTTCACAGTTATTGTAACCAGAAGTCAGGAAGTAGAATGAAAAATAATAGACTTTTTATTTGAGGTAAGTCTATGGACTGGTTGAAAGGAATGGCAAGGAGGAGTCTAATTGGATGACTTCAGAATTATATCCTTATTCTTACATACTTAGATTTAGGTTTCATTTTTATAAAGCTGCAGCTATCTCTTCAGCCAGAAAATTATATGATGGATGATGCTTTTTATTTATTAAAGTTTATTGATATATATGCTTATAATTTATTTAGAGATCCTCTACCTCCAATTCAGCAAGTTAATAATAGATATATAATTAACAATTTCTCCCCACTAAATTAGGAATGTAATTAGGAGTGGAAATGAACAGATATTTAAATACAAGCTTATAATTTTATTTCCTTTTTAATAAAAGATAGTTGTTAAGTACTTTCTTTGTGGAGGGCAGTATAATAAGTGCTTCAAGGACATTAAAGAATTTAGGTACAACATGGTTCCTGCCTTCACAGTGCTTACATTCTAGTACAGGTAAAAAAATTATTGGTATGATGCAAGTGGAAAAGTATTCCCTTTAATAATAAAGAAAAACTTTAAGGAGGAAGTATCATTTGCAGACTAAATAGACTTACCATCCCAATGAGAAGTCTAAGAAGAACATTCTGATCACAGGGAATTAGAGAAACAGAAGTGAGAAAGTGTAGGGGGATAGGGGATGTTTTAGGACTCCATTTGGCTGCAGTGTAGTGTAACATGGAGAGAAGGGAATAGCATAAGGCAGAATATTGGGTTGATTTCTGAAAGGATTTGAATACTGGGAAAGCAATTTGATCTTTACTTGGTGGATAACAATGGAGCCCACTAAAGGTGTTTTAAGAAATGGGAATCACACAATCATATATCTTTAAAAAAACGAATCCTTTATTTATTTAATTTTCAGTATTCATTTCCACAAGATTTTGAATAACAAAATTTCTCCCCATCTTTCCCCTACCCCCCAGCCCAAGATAGCAAGCCTACTGAATACCCCTTCCCCCAATCTGTTCTCTCTTATCCTCCTTCATCATCTCCCCTAACTTTCTAGTAGGGCAAGATGGATTTCTATACCCCAGTACCTGTATAGCTTATTTTCCAGTTGCATATAAAAAACAATTTTTTTCTGACATTTGTTTTTAAAACTTTGATTTCCGGATTCTTTCCATTCTTCTCTCTTCACCTACCCGCCACTAGGAAGACAAGCAATTCAATATAGGTTGTACCTGTGTAGTTACACAAAACGTTTCCATAGTAATTATATTTTGAAAAGACTAAACTATATATTGCCTCCATCCTATCCCTCCTCCCAACTTATTCTATTTTCTCCTTTGATCCTGTCTCTTTTCAAAAGTGTTTGCTTCTAACTACTCTCTTCCCTAATCTGCCTTCCCTTCTATCATCTCCTCTCTTATCCCCTTCCCTCCTACTTTCCTATACGGTAAGATACCCAACTGAAGGTGGGATGTGGATAGCATTTTTCATCATGAGTCTTTTGGAGTTGTCTTAGATCCTTGCATTGCTGAGAAGAGCTGAGTGTGTCAAAGTCAATCCTCACCCAGTGTGGCTGTTATCATGTACAGTGTTCACCTGGTTCTGCTCACTTCACTCAGCATCAGTTCATATAAGTCTTGCCACATTTTTCTGAAGTTTGCCTGCTCTTCATTTTTTTTCTTTTAATTTCAAGAGGAAGACATTAGTCAGGTTCTAAAAGAGGATTGTAACCAATGGAATGAACAGTGGGAAAGAGGAAACAAAATGAAACAAGAAAGAGAACAGGTGGTTTGCTTCAATCTGCATTCAAACCCTGTAGTTCTTTCTCTGAATGTAGATGACTCTTTCCATCAGGAGTCTGCTGAGAAGAGCCCAGTCTATCAAATGTGGTAATCACTCATATGTTATGTCTGTAATTGTGTAGAGATTCCTCCTAGTTCTGCTCTTCTCACTCAACATCAGTTCGTATAAGTCTACCCAGGTAATTATGAAGTCCGTCTACTCCACATTACATATAGCACAGTAGTATTCCATTATATTCATACACCACAACTTGGTTAGTCATTCCCCAAGTGATGGGCAGCCCCTTAATTTACAATTCGTTGCCACCACAAAAAGAACTGCTATAAATATTTTTGTACATATGGGTTTTCCTCCCACTTCTATGATCTCTTTGAGATACAAACCTAGAAGTGGTATTTCTGGGTCAAAGGGTATGCACTTTTTTTTCCTTATGAGTAGAGAGAAAACAAATTTATTGTATTTATAATCTGGCCATTAGTACAGTGTCTAGAACATACCAGAAACTTAATAAATAAATATATTTTGATTGACTGACCATTAGTTCTTTCTTCCTCTTGAAATTTTCTTACCTCTTACAATAGCTTTACAGCCTTTCCAGCTAGTGGTGGCTCCCCTGCCCCACCCAAAAATGTCTTATATTCACTTTGTATATAATTTCATATGTACCTATGGCTCCTTTAAAAAAATAAATTTATTTATTTTTAGTTTTCAACATCTATTTCCACAAGATTTTGAGTTACAATTTTTTCTCCCCATCTTTCCCTACCCCACCCCAAAATAGCAAGCCTAACTGAATACCCCTTCCCCCATCTGTTCTCTCTTATATCCTCCCCCATTACCCCCCTAACTTTCTAGTAGGGTAAAATGGATTTCTATACCCAGTGCCTGTATATCTTATTTTCCAGTTGCCTATAAAAATTTTTTTTTAACATTTGTTTTTAAAGCTTTTGAGTTCCCCAGATTTTTTCCCTTCTTCCCTCCTCACCTGCCGCCATTGGGAAGATAAATAATTCGAGATAGGTTGTACATGTGTAGTTACCCAAATCATTTCCATAGTCATTATATTGTGAAAGACTAATTATATTTCCTTCCATCCAGTCCCACCACACACTTACTCTATTTTCTCCTTTGACCCAGTCCCTTTTCAAAAATGTTTGCTTCTAATTACCCTCTCCCAAAATCTGCCCTCCCTTCTATCATGCCCCTTCTTATCTCCTCCTCCCCCACTTTTTTCCTGTAGGGTAAGATACCCAATTGAGTGTGTATTTTATTCCCTCCTTAAGCCAAATTGAATGAGAATAAGGTTGTTCCATTCTCTTTAACCTTCCTGCTTTTCCCCTCCATTGTAACAATTTTTTCTCTTGCCTCTTTTATATGAGAGAGTTTATCCTAATCTATCTTTCTCTTTCTCCCTCTCCCAATAAATTCCTCTCTCACCTCTTAATTTTATTTTTTAGATACCATCCCTTCCTGTGCCCTCTGTCTATGGATACTTGTATACACATATGCACACACTCAGATATAAATATATATATATGTATACACACACATATATGTGTGTGTATATATATATATATGTTTATACACACAGACACCATCCTATACATACATATATATATGTATGTATGTATATATATATATATATATATATATATATATTCCCTTCAACTATCCTCATATTGGGGAAAGTCTCATGAGTTTTTCCATGTAGGAATGTAAATAGTTCAAATTTAATAAGTTCCTTATGATTTCTTTTTCCTATTTACCTTCTCATGCTTCTTTTGCTTCTTGTATTTGAAAGTAAAATTTTCTTTTGAGCTCTGGTTTTTTCATGAAGAATGCTTGAAAATCCTTGAATTTGAATCCTTTCATTGAATGACCATGTTTTCCCCTGAAGCAATACACTCAGTTTTGCTGGGTAGGTGATTCTTGGTTTTAGTCCTAGCTCCTTTGACCTCCAGAATATCATATTACCTTCGGTCACTTAATGTAGAAGTTGCTAGATGTTGTGTTATCCTGATTGTGTTTCCACAATACTCAGATTGTTTCTTCCTGATTGCTTGCAGTATTTTCTCCTTGGCCTGGGAACTCTGGAATTTGGCTGTAACATTCCTAGGAATTTTCTTTTTGGGATCCTTTTCAAGAGGTGTTTGAATTCTTTCAATTTCTATTTTGCTCTCTGGTTCTAGAATATCAGGGCAATTTTGCTTGATAATTTCTTGAAAGATAATGTTTAGGCTTTTTTTTTTTTTTATCATGGCTTTCAGGTAGTCCAATAATTTTTAAATGATCTCTCCTGGATCTATTTTCGAGGTCAGTGGTTTTTCCAGTGAGATATTTCACATTGCCTTCTATTTTTTCATTTGTTTGGAAATGTTTTATAATATTTTGATTCCTCAAAGTCCTTAGCTTCCATTTGCTCCAGTCTAATTTTGAAGGAGTTATTCTCTTTACTTTGTTTTTGAAATTCCTTTTCCATCTGGCAGATGTTGGCTTTTTAAGGCATTCTTCTCATTGCTGGCTTTTTTGGACTTCTTTTGCCATTTGAGTTAGTCTATTTTTAAGGTGTTATTTTCTTCAGTGTATTTTTGGGTCTGCTTTATCAGGCTGTTGACTTGCTTTTCATGATTTTATTGCATCATTTTAATTTCTCTTCCCAATTTTTCCTCCACTTCTCTTACTTAATTTTCAAAATCCTTCTTGAGCTCCTCCATGGCCTGTGACTTGGAGGCCTTTGATGCAAGAGTTCTGACTTTTCTCTTTTCCTCCCACTCCATTCCTTGATCCTTTTTGTCCCCTAAAATTGATTCTATGATCTGATTGTGCTTCCTCTGCTTATTTATCTTGCCAGCCAATTACTTGACTTTTGAGCTCTTTGGCATGGTAGAGCTCTGCTTCCAGAATGGAGAGAGCTTTGTCCCAAATTGCTGGGGTTTTCACAGCTGCCAGAGCTATTAAGAGGGCACGCTCTCTACAGTGCCCACAAGCTCTGGCTCATTGGCCACATACCCCAAGACTACCAACCAAGATCCAAGCAAGTTAAAGCAAGAGCAGTTATCCTTTGAATGGTCTCTTGCCTCCCCAATATTTGCAGGCTAAGAGCTACTGAGCCATCTGCTGTGTGTCATCTGCTTCTTGCCCTGGGGGAAGGGGCTGGACAATGCTCTTCAGTCCACCCCTGTTCCAGCAGAGTTCTGAGTGACCTTTTAGTTTGTCTTTGGTATTTATGGGTTCAGAAGTCTGGAAACCACCACAGCTCCTGATGATTCACTCTCCTGAAGCCTGCTAAGGCCACTGCTGGTTGAGGGCCATGCTGGGCCTAGAACTGTGCATCTCATTGGGACTTCACTTAGTTCCCAGCTCAGTGCAACAGACCCTTCCTGTCTTCCTGCCAGCCTGCCTTCAGCAGGAGATTTGTTTCTCTCTGTCACTTTCTAGGTTCTGTAGCTCTAAAATTTGTTTAGAATAATTTTTTTACATGTATTAGAAGTGATTAGAGCTGGTGCTCACGCCAAGTTGTGCTCCTACTCCGCTATCTTGGCTCTGCTGGGTAAGCACTTATTTGTAGCCCTTTGGCAAACTTCTAGATTGTTTTCCAGAATGGTTGAATCAGTTCACAACTTTACCAAAAATGCATTAGTGTTCCAATTGTTCCATATCCTCTCCACCATTTATCATTTTCCTGTTTTGTAGTCTTGGCCAATCTGACTAGTGAGATGTAGTATCACAGAGTTGTTTTGATTTGCATTTTTCTAATCAATAGTGATTTAGAGCATTTTTTCATATGCTTATAGATATCTTTAATTTCTTCCTCTGACAACTGCCCATTCATATCCTTTGACCATTTATCAATTGGGAAGTGGCTTGAGTTCTTATAGATTTGACCCAGTTCTCTGTATATTTTAGAAATGAGGCCTTCATCAGAGTTAGTGGTTGTAAAACTTATTTCCCAAACTCCATACTGCTTCAGTTATAACCTTCCTCTAGGTCTCCCAAGCCTGAGGCTGTTTATACTATTTCAGGATTTTACACTGGCTGGGTCATTTATCTCTGGGTTTTCTGGGTCAGGGAGGGGGAATCAAAGCAGCTAGGGTTTGCTCCACCATATTGGCTGCCAGAGGTTCAGGTAGGTGATTTTTAAATGTCCAGGCTTTTGGCTGATATCCCCAGGAGAAGCTGCTATGCTGCTGTGGGCCCTGTGCTTTCTACGCAACTCCAACCCATCCTCCATCCTGCCAGGAGATGTCAGGGAATTGTCCTTGGGGTAGGTGAGTTCATTGGCTGGGGCTGGCTCTCACTTTGCTGTAGTTTGCTCTCAGGTCCACACTGGTTCAGCGCCCATGTGCTCCGTGCTCCCCTTGCCCAGATTTACATGGGCATTTTCCTGGGCTGGTAATCTGTCACGTTCCATCTCCCAATGGATTCTGTTGCTCTAAAATCCTTTCAGATTCACTTTTTAAAGGTTAGTGACAGAATTCATGGAGGAGCTTAGAAAAGTTCCTGCTTCCATTCCGCCATCTTGGCTCCCCCCACATAATTTCTTATAGCACAATAATTTGCCATTACACTCACATACTGTAACTTGTTCATCCATTCACCAGTTGATGGACATAGCCTCAATTTCCAGTTCTTTGTAGTCACAGAAAAGAGCTTCAATAAATAGTTTTGTACTTGTCAGTCCTTTTCCCATTTGTATAATCTCTTTGGGATACAGACTTAGAAGTGGCATTGCTGGATCAAAAGGTATGCACAGTTTTATCTCTCTTTGGGCACAGTTCCAAATTGCTCTCCAGAATGGTTATATCAATTCATAACTCTAGCAACAATGCATTAGTGTTCTAATTTTCCCCTATATGCTCTAATATTTATCATTTTCCTGTTTTGTTGTATTAGCCAATATGATAGATGTGATTTGGTACCTTAGAGTTTTGATTTGAATTTCTCTAATAAAGAGTGATTTAGAGCATTTTTTTCATTTGACTATAAATAACTTAAATTTCTTCATTTGAAAACCATCTGTTCATTCCTTTGACCATTTATTAATTGGAGAATGATGTATTAATATAAATTCAGATCAGTTGTCTATATATTTTAGAAATGATACCTTCATCAGAGAGACTTGCTGTAAAAATTGTTTTCCAACTTTCTGTTTCCCTTCTAATCTAGGTTGCATTGGCTTTGTACTAAAGCTTTTCAATTTAATATGATCAAAATAATCTATTTTGCATTTCATAATGTTCTCTCTCTCTTGTTTTGTCACAAATGTCTTCCCTTCTCCATAGATCTAACTGGTAAACTTTTCCTTGCTCTCCTGGTTTGCTTGTAGTATCAAACGTTACGATTTTTTTTTTAACTTTTTGGAGGGGGGAAGGTAGGGCATTTGAGGTTAAGTGAATTGTTCAAGGTGACGCTGCTAGTTTTTTGTGTTGAGTGTCTGAGGCTGAATTTGAGCTCAGGTCCTCCTGACTCTAGGGCTGGTGCTCTATTCACTGTGCCATCTAACTGCCCCAGTATCAGACTTTACATGTCAATCATGTACCCATTTTGACTTTTTTTTGGTATAGGGTGTAAGATTTTGGTCTGTGCCTAGTTTCTATCATACTGTTTTCCAGTTTTCCCAACAGTTTTTGTTAAATAATGAGTTCTTATTACATAAACTGGAGCCTTTGGATTTATCAAAAGTAGATTACTGTTGTCATTGAATATTGTGTCTTTTGTACCTAACCTATTCCACTTATCTACTACTCTGTTCCTTAGGTAGTACCAAGTAGTTTTGATGATTGCTGCTTTATAATACAATTTAAGATTTGGTTTGTCTAGGCCACCTTCCTTAGCATTTCTTTTCATTAATTCCCTTGATATACTGGACCTTTTGTTCTTCCAGATTAATTTTATTATTGTTTTTTCTAGCTCTAGAAAGTAATTTTTTGGCAGTTTGGTATGGCCCTGAAAAATTAATTTAGGTAAAATTGTCATTTTTATTATGTCAGTCTACTCATGAACAACTAATATTTTCCTAATTATTTTATCTGACTTCATTTGTCTGAAAAGTGTTTTGTAGTTGTGTTCATATAGTTCCTGCGTTTGTTTTGGTAGGTAGACTCCCAAATATTTTATAATGTCTACAGTAACTTTAAATGGAATTTCTCTTTCTATAGTTTGCTCTTTGGCTTTGTTAGTAATATATAAAAATGCCAATGATTTATATGGGTTTATTTTATATATTGCAAGTTTGCTAAAGTTGTTTATTATTTCCAGTAGTTTTTTACTTGATTCTCTAGGATTCTCTAAGTATACCACTATATCATCTGTAAAGAGTGATAGCTTTATCTCTTCTTTGCCTATTCTAATTCCTTCAGTTTCTTTTTCTTCTCTTATTGCTAAAGCTAATGTTTCTAGTACCATATTGTATAACAGCTGTGAAATGGACTTTTGTGTTTCATACCCCAGGATGAAGATGATTTTTCTAAGGTATAAGTCTGGTCATGTCACCCCCCTGCTCAGAAAACTGCAGTGGCTCCCTGTTCCCTTTAGCAACAAATAAAATCTTTTATTTGGTGTTTAATTCTCTTTACTTCCTGGCATCTTCCTCCTCTTCCACTTCCATGCCCTTGATAATCTTGCTATACTGGACTACTTTATGTTCCTTCATTTACCTTATTGTAATGGTAAGGGAATTTGAAGATCTTCCCTACCCCTTAACAGGCCTCACTTGGAGCCCAACAAAAGAAGTTTGATTGGGGGAGGCTTGTTTTTCAGGAAGGCCCACACCTTTTGTTACTTTGTAATTAAGGCAGTTGGTCAAGGAGGTGGTGATTGTCCTCTGACCCTGAAGAAAGCTATATATACTCTGAGGTGATCTTTTGCTTTGGGGCTCACAATAAAGAGTTGTGTGATTTGGCTAGATGAGACTCTGAGTAGCTGTTAGGGAGGCCCCTGGCTTTGAAAACCCAGATGTTGGTGCTTCTCTCTCTGGTAACTAACTAGGTATATAGGTAATGTTCAGACAGTTTAAAAGTCCTGTCTCTTGGTCTGTTGAATTATGTCATTTTTGTTATCTATATTTTTTTGTTTGCTTTAATTTCTATTTGCATTTTCTGAAGTTCTGTATGCTGACTTCCCCCCCTAAATTTGGTAAATGATATATATGTTTGATTAAAGTAAGATTGTTAACCCCTTTTGAATTGTTTTCCTATAGAAAAGCAGATCAAAGAACCTGTGCTAGCAGCCATCCTGGGTATGTTAGGATGCTTGCTGTTACACTTACTGGCTGCTCCATAGTGAAATGCTTCCTGTTCTCACCTCTACCTTCTAACTGCCCTTCAAGACTTAGTTTAGTTCTTGTATTCTCCAGGAGGATTTATTTTATTGGTCTTCCCCACCCCTCTCACTTCAAGGATTTTTTCTCTGCAATTAGTTTCATTTTCTCAGTATGTACTTTGCACCTACAAAGTTATTTACATGTATCTCTTCTTGTTCTTGGTGGACTGAGATAATGTCTTTGTCTTTCTCTATGTCCCTAACACTTAGCACAGCAATTGGCACTTATTAAATGTTTCATAAATGCTTCTTGAATGATTGACATTAATAATTTAAAATCATAAAACATATTTAACTCACTTTCTTCTGTATAAATTGAAAAGTCATACTCTATAAAATACTGACAAGTAATGTTCTGACTCTGTGACTTTAGGATTTGGGTAAATCATTTTCACTGTCCTTTGGTTTTCTAATCTTTTGAATGAATTCACTTCTGAAAAATAAACAAGTTTGTACTGTTTTCCAGGTGCTGAGGTGACATTATTGAAAGGAGACATGACTCTTGATGTTATGGACATTATGTTCTAGTAGAGGCGACATTCTATTTAGAGGGAAAAAATCCTGTAATGGTTTAGAATCTGACTCAGTGTCTAGAAGGGGTCAAAGACAGTGAGTAGCACCATAACTTCTAGGAGGAAAGGTCATTTCCTCACTGTGGAAAGAAAAGAGAATTAGAGAGTCAGAAGACATTAGTTTGAATTCCTCCTCTGCTACTTACTATAACAATAGTTATTCTTTACTGCCTATTAAAATATAATCTGCTTCATTATTTATTTGATGTTTTCTAATATCTACCACCTAACAATTTTTTTTCTTCAAAGAAAGTGTTCAAGATATTGAGGCATGAGGCTTCTGTATAATTCACCAGTCTTTGTTCTCTCAGTCCATTTCCCTGAGTCATGCTTTACCATGTATTTCTTGTGCTTTTCTGATAACTTTGCAATGAAATAACAACATATCAGAGTGCATGTTGATTTGTTTAGCAGTGTTTTGTCACCTTTTGTGAGAATTCGTTTACTACTTCATCCTAAACTTTTAGGTTTTTTGGTGCTATGTGACTAGGAGGCAAGTGACATCATTGCCACTAGAAAATATAGTCCTCTTCATTAGTCTTCTCACCTAGGAAGCTGCCTTCACCATCATTTTTCGGCAGCTTTCTCATTCTAGATGAGCCTTTCACCCCTGGGGCCCATTTCTCTTATTGATTATCTCCTCCTGGAACCTCAATTTTAAGGAATTATCCCCAGGTTGGCTATCTTCACTCTTCATTTTCTCTGTGAACCTAACTCCTGACTCTGTAGCCTGCTTTCTCCACCATGACAAATATCTGTCTCTCTCCCACATCCCACTTTCTAAGTTCCTTTTTATGTTTTGTCTTCCTCTCCTAGAATGTTGTCTTCTTGAGGACAGGGACTGTCTGTCTTTTTGTTTCTCTTTGTATTCTCAGCATTTAGTACAATTCCTGGCAAATAGTAAGTACCTACTAAATGTTTTTAGATGAAAGCAAAGAAGATGAGCATGATGGGTAGGAGCAGGTGACAAAAATTGGGAAGTCTGAAAAATAGAAGTAAAGGACTCGTTAAGGAAATGTCTGTTTGGAAGAGAAGGTGGATTACTCAGTTACATAGCTAGAATGAAGGATGAGAGGTCAACAGCCACAGTGCTCCACTGATAGGTACATTATGAAGTTTGAAGAAAGCAAGGAAGGCCTTCAGCTCAGGCTGACTTGTTGCATTGAAATTTGGGGAGAATGTGAACAAGAGTCTACCTGACTTTAAGCCCAGTGCTTTGTCCACTAATCTACCTAGCTATTTAGGAAACATAATACATTGGAAAGAATGCCCAGTTTTTAAATCAGAGGAGTGAGGTTTGAATCCTTATTATGATTTGATCACTGTATGACTTTAATTCTCTGGGCCCTGGTTTTCTTATCTGGAATGTGGAATATTGGAGGAGTGTCAACTAAATGATTTCAAAGGTCTCTTCCATCTTCAAATTTATGATCATTTGACCTGAGTCTAAAAGTCATGTTTCCAGTAATTTGCTCATATTAGGAGCTTAACAGATATTTATTTCTAATTTTAGAAAAATGTTAAATATCAGATACTTGTTTATTTTTGTCATATTTAATATTTTGCCATATTGCCTATAACTTATGGGCAATAATTTACAAATCTGAAATTGTGATTGAGTAATCAGGGTCTTGGAATTTTTCTGTTTATTTTTCCTGTTTTCTTGTCTTAACAGAATCTGTTCATTGAGTAACACTGAGATCAGATGATGAATAAAGGAATTTTTCTATGGAAATTATTTGGAAATTATTTCTATTTCATATTTTTTAAGGTAGCTGATACTCTAGGTGTTGTCTGGCACATCAAAGAAATCATAGTTACTACTTAGTGGCTCTCCAATCAAAATAAAATAATTATGTTATTCTTGTTCAAAAAAGGGGTCTCAAACCTAAGGGCCTTTGGTTTGTCCCACAAATAATTTCTTCTGGAAAGAGTAATGTTTTCTTTGGTGCTGAGAACTTCCTCTCTGATTTTCTAAGTTGTGACCAGTTAAAATGTCTTTGGGTGGTCCTGTAGCCTGGGGGTTTGAGAAAGGAACTCTCTACTTTTCCTGAGAAATAGCAACTACAGTTCTCTTTATTCATACCCCACCTTTTCATTTCTATTATAGCTTTAACCCAGTAACTGGAATTAGCACTGGTTCTTTGAGGGCTCCTCTTTAAAAGGATCTATGTTATATTGAAATCTTGGTTTGATGATGAGGTTTTAAAAAGTTTTTTCCCTTTATATCAAATTCATATTTTTAGAAGTACTTTCCTGAAAGTTTAAGGTATGAATCTTAACATTTTTTAAAATTGAGATGCCTACCAAGAGAAAATATTGCCACTTTTTGCTTGTATTTTCTAAATTTTAAAAATTAAATTTTAATTTTGAACCTAGTAGTTATCAATAGACAAAAATATTTCTATATATAAAAAGTCAAGCAAGAATTGGAAAATATACTGTGAACTTCTGTTACATGCAATTTCTCAGAGATGTATATACTTAGCAAAGCAGTATCAAAATCACTGTTCTTATTGTTCTTATAATATTTTTAGATTTCATCTTCCATCTGACTTTTTCCTTATGTTATCAGATGTTTCAATTTTAAAATAAAAACTATTTTCTGTGCCAGTAAAATATCCTCAAAAGATACAGTTATTTATTGGATAATTTTCACAAGGTATTCAAACCACTTTTGTCTTTAATGTTTCTAAATGGAGTAATACTTCAATAGTAGTTAGAAGTTATGATAGGCCATCACGTCTAAATTCTTCCTCTATTTAACAGATGAGGCAACTAGCATAGGTAGACTTCTCTCTCTCTCTCTCTCTCTCTCTCTCTCTCTCTCTCTCTCTCTCTCTCATTTTATATATATATATATATAATTTATAGTAAGATGAATTTATAAGCTGAGAGCTTCCTAAAAGGAAAATAGTCAATTTTGAGACAAGTTGAGTAGTATTGTATAAAGAATTGCCTGGAGTAGGAGTAAGACAAACTTGATGTTTTTGGCACCAATTTTGTATTGACTAGGTTTATTACTTTAGGCAAGTCAGTTTCCTTATTTGTAAAGTGAAGCCTTTGGACTAGCTCATACCTAAATAAGTTTTTCTTTGCCTCTCTGAATCTATGATTCTATGTTAGAATTGATATTTTAGAGTTTTCTTCTCATGGTGTCTTCAAAAGTAGGATTAATGTTCTTTTGTGAAGTTGGTTTAGATTTACCTTTGCCTAGAGGTATAGAGTTTCTTTAATCCACTTAATTTGCTATGAGAACTATGAAAAGTTATAATACACATAGGAATTTGTTGACTTTGTGGAGCTTATAATAAGGCGGTAAAATGTATTCAGATAACTATAGTATGAAATAGAATTTTAAGTAAAGAATAACCTCTTCCATTGGAAGGATAGGTTCCCTTTTCGCTTGAGGGGATTTGGAAAGACTTAATGGAAGAGATGGCCTTTTAGATCACTTTTTCAAAGAATGATAACTTGCAGAAATGGAATTCATTTTATATATAAGGAGCAATGTGTACAAAAGCTTGGTAATAGAAGAGTGTAGATGTGTTCACAGTATGAGTAGGTAGAGTAGCATTGCCTCCTATTCTACCACTCAACTTGTTCTAGCACCAGCTAGCAGCCTCTTTCTTTTAGGAAATGGCTTGCCTTGAATGTAATTCAAATCATCTTACTACAGTCCATCTTATATTATTTTTTTCTAAGTTCACATACAGAAATATTTTACCATGTAACAGACCTTCTTTAACTTTAATACCATGCTAAAGAGTTTGAACTTTATTCATTAGGTGTTGTAAAACCAGGAAGATTTTTTGAACAGTGTAGTAGTGTAATTAGATGGTTAAATCTGGCAATGTTTTCTAGATGATATTTGTAAAGTTCTTAGCATAGTAGGTTGTTTAGTCACTTCAATCATCTCTAAGTCTTCATAATCCCATTTGGGGTTTTCTTGGCAGAGATAATGAAGTAGTTTGTCATTTCCTGCTCCAGCTCATTAGACAGATGAGGAAACTGAGACAAACAGGGTTACACAATTAGTAAGTGTCTGAGGCCACATTTGAACTAAGACGAGTCTTTCTGATTCCAGACCTAGAACTCTATCCACTGCTAAAGCAGGTACTTAATAAATGCTTATTCCCTCCACTCCCCTTCTAGGATGGATTGGAAAAGATATGGAGTTGTAGAGGGAGAGGTAATGAGTGCCTAGACTAGGGTGGTAGCAGTGAAAGTGGAAAGAAAGAATTAAATGTGGAGGTAAAATCAAGAGGATTTAGTAACTCACTGTATGTATATGAGAACAAGAGAGTAGTAGGAGTCAACAGTGACAACAAGATTTTAGGACAAGAGTGACCGGTATAAATGATAGTAGACTTAACAAAAATGAAGAAGTCAGGAAATTGAACAGATTTTGTGAGTAATGCAGTAGATGGAAGGAAATTTGCTTGAGATTCAAGAACTTACTTAATTTGGTTGATTAATTCTAGAGGCTTTTTTTCAGTTATCTGACAATGCAAATCCATGTCTAGGTGACTTAGAGGATAGAGCACTGGCCCTGGAGTCAAGAAACCTCATTTATCTTCCTGAGTTTAAATCTGGTTTTAGACACTTAATAGCTATGTGACTCAGGACAAGTCACTTAATCTGTTTGCCTTAGTTTCCCACTTGGAAAATGAGCTGAAGAAGGAAAGGGTAAACCACTCCAGTATCGTTGCCAAGAAAACCCATACACATTCACAAAGAATCAAACACAACTGAAAAATGATTGAACATTAACATTTCTCTAAGACTCTATAATCTCTTCTTCCCCAATGTCATCATCTATATCGATATTTATGTAGTCCTTCCTTTTCCATTTATTCCATTGAAACTATGTCATTCTGTTGCAGCAGTAATTTTAATTCTAATTAATTTAAATTAACTCTTAAAATTTTGTCTATTTCTTGTCTCTCTTAAAAATGTTTTTGGTAACCCAGATGTGGAGACTTTTGACCAAGATAGATAGAGGGGTGTGTGTGTGTGTGTGTGTGTGTGTGTAAGCAATATCTGGGTATTTAATTAGTGTAAGTAGATTATAGAAGTACTAAAAACCTACTTTTCTCATATTACTACTCAGTTGGCCCTTATTTGAAAGCTCTGCTGTAACCAAATAATTTTTCACAATTATGCCATGAAGGTAGAAGATATCTTGCTTCCTCTCATGAGGTTCTTTCTAACTGAAATCACTTTCTCTTTCCTGTGTTTACCTAAGACTTTGTTTTGTTTGAAGGCCCAGGTCAAGTCCTTCTTCCTTAGTGGGCCTTCCTTGATTACCCTGTTCCCAGTAGTATTCCCTTCTATGAGAATTCTCTTAATTTAGTGTCTTCTATGATTCATTTGGACACCATCACATAGGACTTTATAGTATCATTTATCTTTATGTGTATATGTTCTGTCTCTTTTATGTTACAAAGAAGAGATAGTGTCTTATAGTTGTCTTTAAATAAACAGAATTGTTTTGTTATTTGTTTTGTTGTCATTGTAGATGCAGTTTGAAATAAAAATTCAAATTAAAGAGTCCAACTTTGAACCAGCATCAGTGGCCTAGCAGCACATTATCTTTGGGGTAGCTACTACCAACCTGTCATTCTGAAAAATACATTACCTTTTATTTGGAGTACTTTGTCTTATACTTCGTACCAAAAAAAGCAGTAGGATATTTGTCTGTTTTAAAACTACTAAAATATTTCCTTCTTGTCCTTACTCGTTCTTAAAAATGACCAGGTCTCAGCCTCTTTCTTACCTTGGAACTTTCTTCAGTGCCAGGAGCCTCTTATTGCCTTCTTACCCTGGAACATAGTTCTATCATATTTGCCCCTCACTCCCATTTATGAGTTTGATCTAGAACCTCCATTTTGGGTAGAGCCTAGGCTTGTCTTTTTCATGCCCTGCTTCTGACTTTCTGACCTTCAAACCCTTCGTCGCCCCCCATGGTACCTATCTGCCCTTCATACATCACCCCCCCCCCCCCATCCCTCTCAGATTTTTTTAAGCTCTCTTTTGTGTTTTGTCTTCCTCCTTTAAAATGTAAGCTCCTCAAGGGCAGGGGCTGTCTTTCTTTTTATTTGTATCTGGAGAATTTAGCACAGTGCCTAGCACTTAGTGAACACTTAATCAGTGCATCTTGCCTTGCCCTGTAAATATGATAGACATCGAATTTTAGGAAACTCGTTTTCGGTAACAACTTTTTGACTTTTCATTAAAGATTTGATAACAAAATAAAAAGAGCAGTCTTCTGAACCTGTGTAGCGTTGGGTATTCATGGAAATGGTATAATATATTATATGATATTTTCCTTATATCAAGCTGAAATTTATTCTTTGCAATATTCGTTGTTTCTGAGTCAGCCCTGAGGAACCAAACAGAACAAGTCTCATCCACTTTCTCTTAATATAAGCCTTTCAAGTACTAGAACACATCTCTTATGGTGCTTCCCTAGGCTTCCCCCCACGACACTCTTCTGTTCTTTAGATTAAATACCTCTAGTTCTTCCAATTTTTCTTTATATACTAATGTGTCTCATACATTTCCTATCCTCGATATCTTCCTCTAGACAGATTCCAACTTGTGAAAATCCATCCTAAAATGTGGTAGCCAGAAGTAAGCACCGTATGGTTTAAGCAGGGCAGAACACAGAGGAACTATCACTTCTATAGTCTTGGATATCATACATCTTTTTTTTTTTTTAAAGCAATTGGGGTTAAGTAACTTGCTCAAGGTTACAAGGCTAGTCATTATTTATGCATGGGTGCTCATTTTCTGAGGCCGGATCTGATCTCGGGTCATCCCAACTCCGAGGCCTGCGCTCTTACTCACTGCGCCACCTAGCCGCCCCTTTAGGGCAATTGGGGTTAAGTAACTTGCCCAAGGTTACACGGCTAGTTTGTGTGGATTAAGTGTCTGAGGCCGGATCCGAACTCGGGTCCTTCTGACTCCGGGGCCGGCGCTCTACTCACTGCACCACCTAGCCGCCCCTATCATACATCTTTTAATGCAATCTGAGACTGATTTTTTTCCCCCTACTATGTCATACTATTGACTTATAAGTTAGATAAAGGGGGATTCTCATGTAGTTTATATGGGATTGCACTACCGGTCCTAAGTGGGCATTGCATCGTGGTGTATATTAAATATATTTGACTTGTCTTCATAGGAGCTAGAGTAAGTAAAGGCTACACAAGGTCATCCCACTGAGGTGAGGATGATCCATGCTGGCAAAGCTGGTAAGGAGGGGCCCACAATTTAAGGTATCACTTGTAAAGAATTTGCCTATGTCCTTCCTTGGCTTATTTGTGCTTCTGTTTATCTCTCATGTCTAGGGATTTTGATTTACTTTAGGTTAACCATTTCTCCCCAATCAAGTTCTCCTGCTAAAAAAATGTTAGCTGAATGAAGAGCATTATCTTCATGTGCCTCCAGTGATTTTGTGACCTGGAGGATAATCAGTGTCTCCGCCACCCCTCTGTCTCTCTCCAGACCAAGTGCTACTTAAACCCCTGTGTGTGATGTTAGGATTCACAATTGTTAGTGGGTGTCAGGATTTCTTTTATACTGTATGTAACAAACCATGGCAACAAGCAGAAAGAAAAGGTTAGTGGTCATCTGTTGAATATTTACAGAAGTATAAATTGGCTCCTTTAAAACAGATTCCCTTTTCTTTGTAAAGATGAGGTGGGATGGTAAAGAGGAAAAAGTATAAGACTTAATGTGAGAAATGTACAATTGATAATCGTAACACTGAATGTGGCTTAAATGAATTTACCTTTAAAATGGTAGAAGATAGGTGACTGAATTAGAAAGCACTAACAAACGGGTTATGATTTATAAGAAACGCAATTGAAACTTAAAGATTGACAGAATTAAAATGAGAGATTGAAATGGAATTTATTACTCTTCAGGACTCAGAAGTGGGGAATCTGGAGCCTCCAGGCCACATGGGGCCCTCTCTGTCCTCAAGTGCAGCCCTTTGAGTGAATCCAAACTTCACAGAACAAATCCCCGTAGTAAAAGAATTTGTTCTGTAAAACTTGGAGTCAGTCAAAAGGCTGCATTCAGGGACCTTAAGGCCACACGTGGTCTTCTAGAAGACCACGTGTGGCTTTTAGGTTCCAGGTTCCTCACCCCTGGTTCATGTCACCTCAAAAAAACACAGATAATAATTATGATATCAGATAATTCAATATTAGAGGCATGGTTAAATTAATTTAAAAAGTGGGAAAATGGGGCGGCTAGGTGGAATAGTGAATAGAGCACCAGCCCTGGAGTCAGAAGGACCTTATTTCACATCTGGCCTCAGACACTTGACACACTTATTCTGACATTACGCAGAAGAAGCAAGAGATGCTTGAGAAGGTAAACATGGAAAAGAAATTGAAAGGAACTTATCAAAGTTGAACTATTTACATTCCTACATGGAAAAACAATAACTGTAACTGATGAAACCTTTCTCAGTATGGAAATAGTTGAAGAAGGGTATATGGGCATATGAATACATATGTGAATGTGTGTATATATGTTTACAGGTATACATGGATAGAGGGCACAGGTCGAATTTGGTGGGAAGGGATGATACTTTAGGGGTGAAGTTAAGAAGTGAGAGAGGAATGTGGCTAGTAGATGGGGAGAGACGGGGTTGGTGGGGTAAACTATCTCATGTAGAAGAGGCAAGGGGAAGTGGTTGAAGGGGAGGGGAAGAACAGGAAGGCAAAAAAAGGAAAAACTATATTCTCATTTAATTTGGCTCAGGGAGAGAATGACATACAAACTAAATGGATGATCTCACCCTGCAGGAGAGTAGGGGGAAGGGGGACGAGAGTGGGGATGATGGAGGGGAGGGCATGCTGGTGGGGAGGGGAGGTTGGAGGCACCCATCTTTGAAGAGGGACAGGATCATAGTAGGGACTGGACCAGGTTGGGGGTGGGATGGGTAGGAGGGAAATACAGCTAAGTCTTTTGCAATATATCTACTATGGTAATGTTTTGCATGGCTAGACTTGTAAAACATATACTGAATTGCTTATCTTCCCAGCAGGAGTGGGTGACAAGGGATGAAGGGAATGGACATGGAATTTGAAGTTTTGAAATTAAATCTTTCAAATATGTATATAAATACTATTATTAAAAAATAAAACTAGAATCTGTTTTCATTGGCAAACAACAGAATAAAATAAGCCTTTTGATAATCTGATTTAACCAGAGAAGAAAATTAAATTGTGAAAATAAAAAATAACAGTTTGTAACAAAGGAAAAGGGGGAAATGGCATTTATTTGAAACTGTTTTGCCCAATTATGTACCAATAAAACTGATAAATGACAATTTATGACAATGTGTAATTATATACCAAGATTAATAGAACTAGAAATTTAGACTATAATGACTGTCTTTTAAAATTTTTTTTAAAATTTTGTTAGTATTTCAGTTTATTTTCAGTTTTCAACATTCATTTCCACAAGATTTTGAGGTACAAATTTTTCTCCCCGTTTCCCCTATCCCCACCCCAAGAGAGACCTTACTGAATACCCCTTCCCCCAGTCTGTTCTCCCTTATATCCTCCCCCATTCCTCCCTAAGTTTCTAGTAGGGTAAGATGGATTTCTTTGCCCCAGTTCCTGTATATCTTATTTCCCAGTTGCATGTAAAAAAACAATTTTTTTAACATTCATTTTTTAAAACTTTGGTTTCCAGAATCATTCCCTTCTTCCCTCCTCACCCACCCCTGGAAAGATAAGCAATTCAATATAGGTTGTACATGTGTAGTTACAAAAAAAATTTCCAGAGTAGTTACATTGTGAAAGACTTAACTTTATTTCCCTCTATCCTATACTGCCCCCCACTTACTCTGTTTTCTCCTTTGACCCACTCCCTTTTCAAAAATGTTTGCTTCTAACTAGCTTCTCCCCCAATCTGCCCTCCCTTCTATCACCCACCCTCTTTTCTCCCCCTCCCCCACTTTCCAGTAGGATAATGATACCCACTTGAGAGTGTATATTATTCCTTCTTTAAAGCCAAATTCAGTGAGAGTGAGGTTGACCCATTCCCTTTCACCTTTCTGCTCTTCCCCTCCATTGTAACAGTTTTCTCTTGCCTCTTTTATAGGAGATAATTTATTTTGTCTCTCCCTTTCTCTCTCCCAATATATTTCTTTCTCACCTCTTAATTTTATTTTTTAGATATCATCCCTTCTTATTCAATTCATCTTGTGCCCTCTATTTATACATGTACACACAGATACATACTCTTATATATATTTATAAACACATACATCCTCTTATGAATAAATATGTATATGTGTACATATGTATATACAAATATGTATATATGTGTGTATACACACACACACACACATATATATTCCCTTCAACTATCTTTATATTAGGAAAAGTCTCATGAGTTACAAATTATCATTTTTCATGTAGGAATGTAAATAGTTCAACTTTAATAAGTTCCTTATGATTTCTTTTTCCTATTTACCTTCTCATGCTTCTCTTGCTTCTTGTATTTGAAAGCCACATTTTCTGTTCAGCTCTGGTTTTTTCAAAAAGAATGCTTGAGAGGGGGCGGAGCCAAGATGGCGGAGTAGAAACAGCTCTTCCAAGCCTCTCTGCCCCCAGATTGCCACAAACTATGTAAAAAAGGACTGTGAACAACTTCTGGAGCCCCAGCACCCACAGAACGACACAGAGAAGCTAACCTCCCGCTGAGGACAGCCCAGCAGCCCTGCAGGAAGGACCAGCGCAGCGCTCTGGGAGCCGGCAGAGCACAGAGCGCAGGAGCCGAGCCGAGCCGAGCCCAGGTCCGCGTGAGCCGAGGTTTTAGCTCCAGGGCGGCAGGGCCAGCAGCCGGCTGGAGGAACCCCAGAACACCAGGAGCTGTGGTGATTCCAGAATTATCAACATAGACATGCCTAGGACAAAGTAAGAGGTTAGTGTCCTATGGACTTTGGGACCTGTATTTGGGGAATGCGTCAGCTCCCTCCCCTGGGGGCTAGAAGCTGCTGAGGAGACACGCCACTGTGTAGTTTTCAGAGGCATTTCCGGCTCCCAGCCTACAAATCGTGGGGAGATCCAGCGATCAGTCTTGGGGGGTAATCGCTCTTGCTTTAACCTCCCTGGATCTGGATTGTGATCTAGGTGGAAGTTGTGGGTGGGTTTATAGCTTGCCAGAAACGGAAGTTGCCCCCCACACGTTCGGGACGAAAATTCCTCTATCTGGCCTTAAAGCCATAGTGTGGCAACAAGCCCAAAAGTCAAGCAATTAAGTGGCAACATGCCAAGGCAAAGGAAACATAAAAATGCAACCCTAGACTCCTATTTTGGGGGCATAGAGCGGGAAAAGGACTGTGAGGTCAGAAGTCCTGCTCCAAAAGCCCCAGGTGAAAACATGAGTGGGTTTCAGGCCATAGAGGACCTTAAGAAGGACTTTAAAAATCAAATAAGAGAAGTGGAGGAAAAATTGGAAAGAGAAATGAGAAGGATGCAGGAAAAGTATGAAATGAGGGTCAACAGCCTGACTGAGGAAAACAACACCTTAAAAAATAGACTAACTCAAATGGCAAAGGAGGCCCAAAAGGGCAGTGAGGAGAAGAATGCCTTAAAAAGTCGAATTTGCCAGATGGAAAAAGAATCTCAAAAGTTCACTGAGGAGATTCATTCCTTCAGAGTTAGACTGGAGCAAATGGAAGCTAATGACTTTATGAGAAATCAAGATGCTGTTAAGCAGATCCAAACAAATGAAAGATTAGAAGGCAATGTGAAATATCTCATGGGAAACCACTGACCTGGAAAATAGATCCAGGAGAGACAATTTAAAAATTATTGGACTACCTGAAAGCCATGATCAAAGAAAGAACCTAGAAATCACCCTTCAAGAAATTCTCAAGGAAAACTGCCCTGATGTTTTAGATCCAGAGGGCAAAATAGAGGTTGAAAGAATCCACTGATCACCTCCTGAAAAAGATCCCAAAAAGAAAACTCCCAGGAATATTATAGCCAGGTTCCAGAATCCCCAGATCAAGGAGAAAATACTACAAGCAGCCAGGAAGAAACAATTTCAATATTGTGGAAACACAATCAGAATAGCCCAGGACCTGGCAGCTTCTACACTGAGGGATCGAAGGGCATGGAATATGATATTCCAGAGGGCAAAAGAACTGGGAATGAACCCAAGGGTCACCTACCCAGCAAAACTGAGTATTTTGTTTCAGGGGAAAATATGGTCATTCAGTGGAATAGAGGACTTTCAAGCATTCTTGAGGAAAAAACCAGAATTGAATAGAAAATTTGACATCCAGACACAAGAAGCAAGAGATGCCTGAGAAGGCAATCAGGGAAAAGAAATCAAAAGGAACTTATCAAAGTTGAACTATTTACATTCCTATATGGAAAAGCAGTAACTGTGACTGATGATATCTTTCTCACTATGAAAATAATGGAAGAAGGGGGTGTGGTCATATGAATACATATGTGAATGTGTGTGTATATAGTTACAGTTATATGGATAGAGGGCATAGGTTGAATTTGTTGGGAAGGGAGAATACTCAAGGGATGAAATTATGAGGTGAGAGAGGAAAGTGGCAAGAGGAGATGGGGAGAGACAGGGTAGGGTAAACTATCCCATGTAGAAGAAGCAAGGGGAAGTGGTTGCAAAGGAGGGGGAGAATAAGGAAGGCTAAAAAGACAAAACCACATTCCCATTGAATTTGGTTCAGGGAGAAAATGACATACATACTAAATGGGATATCTCAACCTGCAGCAGGATAGGGGGAAGGGGGATGAGAGGAGGGATGATGGATGGGAGGGCATCCTTGGGGGGAGGGAGGTTGGAAGTACCCACTATAGAAGAGGGACAGGATTATGTAGGGAATGGACCAGGTGGGGGGTGGGATGAGTGGGAGGGAATTATAAGCAGCCTTGTACAATATATCTACTATGATAATGTTTTGCATAGCTAGACATGTACAACATATACTGAATTGCTTATCTCCCAAGAAGGAATGGGTGACAAGGGAGGAAGGAAATGGAGCTGAAATTTGAGGTCGTAACATTAAATGTTTCAAATATATATAAATACTATTAGTAATACTCTTTCGCTTGTAATAGGGAGATAAGATGTGCAGGCATTGGGACACAAAGATTCACCTTCCTCTAATGGAAAAGTCGATGGGGGTATGGGAGAAGGTATGGGAGAGAGCAGATTGGAGGAAGTGATATCTTGTGGGACTACTATTCTGGGAGGTTGGGTAGGGGAATAATGGGGGGAAAATGATTGTAACTCAAAATCTGGCGGAAATGAATGATGTAAAACAAGTTAATAAAGCATTTGTTTAAAAAAAAAAGCTAACTAGCAACCAATTCTCCCATCGACTAGCTTATCACAAACAAAATAGAGCCTGTTGGATCATGCATAACTTTTTAAAAGTAACATTTAAAATGTTTTGGATGTATCAAGTAACATGAACTATATTTCCAAAAACAAGCTTAAAAAAAAAATGCTTGAAAGTCTTCCCTTTCATTGAATGATCATATTTTCCCCTAAAGCATTATACTCAGTTTTGTTGGGTAGGCGACTGTTGGTTTTAGTCCTAGATCCTTTGACCTCCAGAATATCATATTCCTAGCCCTTCAATCCCTTAATGTAGAAGTTGCTAGATCTTGTGTTATCTTTATTGTGTTCCCACAATACTCAAATTGTTTCTTCCTGACTGCATGCAGTATTTTGTCCTTGACCTGGGAACTCTGGAATTTTGCTAAAACATTCCCAGGAATTTTCTTTTTGGGATTTTTTCAATAGGTGATTGGTGAATTCTTTCAATTTCTATTTTGCTCTCTGCTTCTAGAATATCAATTTTGCTAGATTATTTCTTGAAAGATGATGTCTATGCTCTTTTTTTGATCATGGCTTTCAGGTAGTTCAGTAACTTTTAAATTATTTCTCCTGTATCTATTTTCAAATGTTATATTTCACATTGTCTCTCTTTTTTAAAAATTTGTTTGTATAGGTTTTATAGCATCTAGATTTTTCATAGTCATTAGCTTCCAGTTGCTGCAATCTAATTTTGAAGGAATTATTTTCTTCAGTGAGCTTTTAAAATTCCTTTTCTATCTGACCAGTTCTGTTTTTTAAGGCATTCTTCTCCTCATTGACTTTTTGGGCTTCTTTTGCTATTTGAATTAGTGTATTTTTTATTTTCTTCAGTATTTTTTGGGTCTCCTTTATTAGGCTGTTGACTTGCTTTTCATGATTTTTTTGCATCATTCTCATTTCTCTTCCCAATTTTTCCTGTACTTCTTTTACTTTATTTTCAGAATTCTTCTTGAGCTCCTCCATGGCCTGTGACCAATTCATATTTTTCTTGGAAGCACGAGTTTTGACTTAGTTGTCTTCTTCTGGCTGCTTGTTTTGATCCTTTTTGTCCCCCAAAAAGCATTCAGTGGCCTGATTATACTTCATCTGCTTGGTCATCTTGCCAGCCCAATTAATTACTTGATTCTTGAGCTCTTTGGCATGGTAGAACTCTGCTTCCAGAATGGAGAGAGATTTGTCCCAAATTGCTGGAATTTTCACTGTTGTTGTCAGAGCTGTTATCTGAGCTATGAGGACGGTGCCCTCTTTACAGCCACCACAAGTTCTGGCATACTGGCTGCACATCCCAGGAACACCACCCAAGACTGTGACCCATATCAAAGCAAGAGCAATTACGCTTTGAATGGTTGCATGATCTTGCTATGATCTGTAGGTCAGGAACTCTGGAGGCAGTCACTGGCAGCAACTTTATCTGCTGTGCCTCTACCACTTCTCCCTCCACCCCCCACCCCAGGGGGGGCGGGGTTGGGGAGGGCAGGGGCCAGTCTGTGCTCTTCCATCACCTGGTTGCAATAGTGTCCCCACTGACCTTTTACTTTTTCTTTGGTGTTTATTGGTTCAGGGATCTGGAAACTACTTCTCCTTAAGTCTGCTCCTACTGGTCTGTGCCCCAGATCTGGGTCTGTGTGGCTCATGTGGGGCTGCATTCAGCTCCCAGCTCAGTGTGATAGACCTTTTCTTTTCATCTGCCAGGCTGCCTTCAGCATGAGATTTATTTCTCTCTGTCACTTTGTGGGTTCTGTAGCTATATAATTTGTTTAGAGTCATATTTTACAGGTATTGGAGGTGGTTGGAGCCAGAGCTCAGAGAAGTTCCTGTTTTTGATTCTGCCATCTTGGCTCCACTACTCTAAATGATGCAATCTTTTAAATAGAAGCAGTATGATATAGAGAGTTGTCTTTGATGCCAGGAAGTCCTAGATCCAACTTCTGTTTGAGAGACATACTGTGATTGTGATCCTGGGCAAATCACTTACCTTTACAGTACTCTTGGTAACTCTCTTACACTCTAGGTTACAGAGTAGTATCTTCACTGGTAGCGTAATTTCTCACCAGTAATTCACTACATCAATGAAATCACAGGTCCAGTCTCTATACCTTTCCTGGTCCCAGAACATAATTGAATAAGCTATAAATGAATTCCCAAGGGCTGGTGGTGAGGTGGTAAACCTTCAAACCCAGGACCAGGTGCATATTTAAAAGTGAATTCTAATATTAGAAAAGCTATATCCCACATTAGACTATTGTAATAGTTTTATAATTGGCTTATCTGGCTCAAGTTTTTTACTATTATGGTGTTTCCTACAGACTGCTGCTAAAGTAATCTTCCTTTTAAGCAGCAATCTGACCAAGCATATCCCTATTCAGTCACCTTCCATGGCTTCCTATTACTTCTAGACTGAATTGTAAACTCTCTTTAGCTGTTAAAGCATTGCCTGAACCCAGCCTATCTTTCTTACCTCATTGAGCATTTCTTATTATCTGCAATGTAGTGAAACTTGCATTTTCTCTGTTCCTCACATATGATATTCCATCTCAAGTGTTTCCCTACAAGCTTTCCCACATTCTTGGAATACCTTCCCTCCTTCCCTCTACAGCATACAGTCTCTATCTTCTTTTCATCTTGTGTATATTATTCTCTATATATCCTTTATTTATCCAACTGTTAGTGACCTTCTTCCAAACTATACTGTATTTAACTACTGTGTGTGTGTGTTTGTGTGTGTGTGTTGTGTGTAGGTGTATATCATTCACCTATAGACCTCTCTCCACAACTAGAAAGTAATCTCTGAATGATATAAGAATAGGCAAAGAGGAAACAAATTTATGATTGTTTTTTATTGAATGTATGGAAAAGATCACAGAAGATAAAATGAGCAGTTTTAATTTTTATACGAATTAACGTATACAAAATGAGAAAAGAAACAGTTAATTGGAAGTATTCTTACTAAGTTTTTATAGTAAAGGTCTGCTAGCCAAGATATAGAGATAACTATCAACAGTCTTATGAAAAAATGTTTTAAGTGACAACATAAATCCAAGTTTAGAGAATTCTGAAAATTTTGAATTCCTCCTTTATCCAGATAATAATACAACCTCCTTTTTGGATGGCATATCTTTTGGAAGAACTATAGCACATTTTTTTCTCAGCAGCGGTCTGCTTAGGGAAACTACTTAATTTATTGAGGGAATTTCACTGAGACAACAAAGCATAGTTTTAACCAGAAAATTTGGGCCAATTTGAACTAGTCAGTTTTGTTGACTAAGCAACAGCTTGAGTTAACAATGTGCAGTCGTTTTAGATCTATCAATATGTCACCTCTTCAAGCTAATTTTTCTACAGAAAGGTGAAATTTATATCACATAGATGAGTATTTTAGGTGAGACTAAGTAGATAACTATAATTAAAAATTCTATCAAAAATTCTGTTAAACCTCATTCTAAGAGATTATTTTTTTCTTCCATCAATTCGCTTATTTTATGTTCATTTTGGTTTATGAAAACAAATTCTTTATTGATTGCTTGTATAAACTTAAATGTTTTGTGTATACGAAGTAATTGTAGGAGAGCTTGACTGGGGGTTAGCATTGTAGTCACTCTAATGTGAGTTGTATGACTATGAACAAGTCATTTACCTTCTTGGTCCTTCAGTTTATTGTTTTATAAAATAAAGTGGTTGAACTAGTTGATTTTTTATATCCATTCCACATCTAAAATTAAAAAAAATTTATTTCAAATACTTTAAATATTTTAAAATTTAAAAGGTCTGTGACCTTTCAGAAAGGAACCTAATTTTGGTATTTGTCAAATTAAATTTATACACACACACACACACACACACACACACACACACACACACACACACACATATCCCTTCTCTTCTCCTCAATACTATATAGCAAAATGGATAATGAGTAAATGATAATAATGACTTATTATTATTGATTTTAGTTTTATATGGAAATAAGCTGAATTTCAAAGAGTTTCAAGTTACCCTTCTTACATAAAGTTGCTATTTCAGTTTTATATATTCTTCCCTTCAAAAAAGACAGCTCCCAAAATGTTTTGAAAGTGCTGCTCACAGAATAATAGCATAGTAATGAATAGTTGCTTTTAAACCTTTTCTTCTATTGTACCATTTAGAAACTGTCTATATAAATTTTTATTTTTAAAATATTTTTTGCAATGTCTGGTTTGAGTGAGTTCATTGAGGAGAAGGCCATCTACACTTGGACAACATTCTTTTTTAAAATTTTTATTAATTAATTTTTAGTTTAGAATATTCAGTTCCACAAGCTTTTGAGTTTTAAATTTTCTCCCCCTTCCTGTCCTCCCCCCTCCCCAAGATGGTGTGCAATCTGATATAGGCTCTACATATACATTCATATAAAAATTATCACATTAGTCATGTTGTAAAGAAGAATTAAAATAAATGGAATGTATCATGAGGAAGAAGAAACAAAATAAAAAAGAGAGAGAACAAATATTATGTCTGCATTCAGATTCCATAATTCTTTCTCTGGATATTTTCCATCATGAGTCTTTTGGAGTTATCTTAGAACACTGCATTGCTGAGAAGAGCCCAGTCTATTAAAGTTTTAGCATCGCACAATGTGAGCACAGTGTGGCTGTAACTGCCTACAGTTGTGTCCTGGTTCCGCTCCTCTCACTGAGCATCAGTTCATGTAAGTCTTTCCCAGTTATTTTGAAGTCCATCTGCTCCTCATTTCTTATAGCGTAATAGCATTTCATTACATTAATATACCACTACTTGTTCATCCATTCACTAATTTATGGGTATCCCCTTAATTTCCAATTCTTTGCCACTACAAAAAGAGCAAGTATAAATATTTTTGTACATGTGGATCCTTTTCTCATTTGTATGATCTCTTTGTGATACTGGTCTAGAAGTGGTATTGCTGGGTCAAAGCATATGTACATTTTTATAGCCCTTTGGGCATAGTTCCAGATTGCTCTCCAAAATGGCTGGATCAATTCACACCTCTACTAACAATGCATTAGTGTTCTGGTTTTCCCATATTGTCTCCAGCATTTATAATTTTCCCGTTTTGTCCTTTTGGTTAATCTGACATGTGTGATGTGGCAACTAAGAGGGCAACATTCTTTTTTAAAGCAGTTTTTCTTCATACTTCTTTGTAGGATTTGTAGACTTTTGACCAAAAAATGAAAATGGCATACTTGCACAGAAATTGGAGTGATTATGTGACATTGGTAATTGTTTACTAAGGAATGTGCAGATCATGTCAAAGTACTATTTAGATAGTATTGAAAATATCTAATCGGGCGGCTATAGCGGTGGCGCAGTGAATAGAGCACTGGCCCTGAAGTCAGGAGGACCTGAGTTCAAATCCAGCCCCAGACACTTAACACTTACTAGCTGTGTGACCTTGTACAAGTCACTTAACCCCCAAATGCCCTGCCTTCCCCCCCTCCAAAAAGCAAAAAAAAAAAAAAAATCTAAATCATCCATAATAATTAATCTCTTAAATATTTAGAAAAAGTATATAACTGGGAACAAAATTTAGTCTCCTGTAACATCAGTGCAGGGTGCCTTAGTTTGGAAGCAATTTCATAGTTGAAGAATGCACCCACCAGCAAAGACATACATGGCAAGAGGTGTGAATACAGCTGGATGTTACTGGCCTCTTACTTAGGGATTGGAAGTAGTAATACTTAGATCCTAGTAATACTAGGCTGTGAGCTCTTTGAGAGCAGGAAACATGTTTTTGCTATTCTTTGATCCCCAGTTCTTAGCATAGTGCCTTATATGTAGTAGGAGCTTAATAAATGCTTGTTGACTTACTGGCCCATAATTAAGGGTTTATTTACTTTTTGGGGGTCTAATTATCTTGAATATGTGGTCCTCTACCTTTTATCCTGAAAAAAATAAAATCTTTCATATACTGTTGATCACTGTTGCTTCATTCCTCATGTGAAATAGGATGTCTTTACTTTTGAGCATAATCACCAGGCATTTATTAGAGGCCTACTATAATACATTTTTCCCCAGTAATTTCATGTCCTACTCTTTGTGACCCTGTATGGGCTTTTTTTGGCAAAGATACTGTGGTGGTTTGCCATTTCCTTCTCTAGTGAATAAAAGCAGAGGTTAAATCACTCACCCAGGGTCTCACAGCTTGTGACTGTCTAAGGTTGGATTTGAACTCAGATCTTCCTGACTCCATTCTAGCCACAGAGCCACCTAGCTACCTTCTTCTATTTACTAGTATACTAGTAAACAATCACTATTTCTGTTTTTCCTTTTACAATTACTCTTTTATTAGTTGAATTATTATTAAAATTACTGTTGCCTAGTAATTATAGAGAGATAAAAAGAAACAGTAACTGCCCTCTAAGACTTGTATAGAGGGAAATAACAAGTATAGTTGTCAGTAGATATAAAAGAATAGATAAGGACTTAACTTGTGATTCCATTGGGATAGGGATTTGTATTGGGTTAATGAAGCTCCTATCCCTGTAAGCCTGAGCAATTCTGAACAACAGGTGCTATTATTATCCATATATGAGGAGGAAACTTGAGGCAAAGAAGTTCTATAACTTGCCCAAGTTCACATGGCTAATGATTATGTGAGGCAGCATTCAGACTTAGGTCCAGATTCCACCCCCCCCCCCCCCCGCCCCGGCTCCCCAATGAAGGTCTTTAGATTCCCTAAGCATCATGAAATTGCTTTTCATTCTAGATGTACTAAGAAGCCACTGAATTTTATTTAGCAGGGGAATAAAAGGATCAAAGATTTTTTTTAGGAATATTAATTTGGTAGCTGTTTATAGGCAGGGTAAATCACATGGGAGAGGTGAGGAAAATGAGATTAATAGTAATATAGTTTCATTTTACTTAAGAAAAAAATCCGATTTTTATAGGAATCCCATTCTCAGTTTTCAGCTTGTTCAGGAATGATGAAAATGACATTAACTATGATTTTAATTGCTATTTAGTTCTGGAACTAAGCATAGTTCTGCTGTGCTGGGTCAGGAGTGCTAGAAACTTAACTCCAATCATGTTTAGTTTTAATGACCATTATAACCTGTGTGATCTTAAGTAAGTCACTTAACTTCCTTGGCCCTTAATTTCCTCATCTGTAAATGAGAGGGTTGAATTATCTGACCCCTATTGTCAATTCCATCTCAACATCTTTGTTCCTATAATTCTGTGAGCTTTTTGTTCCTGAAATATGGCTGGAGGGGAATAACATTATCTCACACAGCCACAGCCATCCTTAAGTGTGTGTTGCTTCACAGATCTCTCAGTCAGCCTTTATTTTTTTCTTATCTTAGACATTTCTTGGAAGCAGTATTGGAGAAGGGAAAGGGAAGGAAATAAGCATTTCTATCATACTCATTATGTGCCAGACACTTTGCTGAGGACTTCACAAATATTATCTCATTTGATTCTCACAACAGCCCAGTGATGTAGATACTGTTTTGCAGTTGAGGAAACCAAAGTTGACAGAGATAAAGTGACTTTCCCAGTGGGGGGTGTGAGCTGGATTTGAACTCCGGACTTCCTGACTCAGCTCAGCACCCTATCCACTGTGTTACCTTGTTTGCAACTTTATTCTGAACTTAATATGTATCAAATAAAATTAACATTTCCATATAAAAGTAGATAAGAAAAAGATTTTACATGATACTGCAAAACTCTATTATGTCCAACTTGCTTTATGTTTTTTAGTATATAGTAAATTCAGCTTATCACCTTCAAAACTATCCTACTTTGTATTTTATTCTATTTTCTTCCATGCTTCAATGACTCTTTTTTTCTTTTTCTGTTTTTGTTTTGCAATTTTATCGCTTGCTTCCCTTTCCCTCTTCTGTCTCCACACAAAACTGCAAACCAATGAACAAACATGCATAGTAAAGAAAAAAAAATCCCATATTGTCTGTGACCAGAAATTGATGTCTTATTTTGTTCCTGGGATCCATCATGTCTTTCAGGAGGTTATAACTGTGCTGCATTGTGGCCTTCTGGAACTGAGGTTGATAATTTGATTTGAGTTCTTAATTTTTTTAAATAAAAAACACTATGGAAAAACTTATTATATAAATTGTTCCTCTGGTTCTGCTTACTTCATTCTGTATAGATCACAGGAATCTTCACAATTTTCTCTGAAATATCACTTTTCTTCATTTCTATTTTGTTTACATGCTATAATTATTTCAATTATTGTCCAATTGATTGGGTTTTTCCACTTTGTTATAATAAAACTATATTTTGCTATCTGTGGTACTTTCCCCAGTTTCATTGCGCTCTTTGGGGGTATGTACCTAGTAGTTGTCATCACAAGATCAAAGGATATGAACCATTTAGTTAGGATTGTGGTCATAGTTCCAATGACTTTACAGAATGTCTGGACCAATTCACAGCTCCACCAAAATTGTATTATTGTTTCTGTTTTCCCTTAGGCCTTCCAACATTTGTCTGTTTTGATTTGTTATATTTGCCAATATAATGAGTGTGGGGTGGAACCTCAAAATTGCTTTTAATTTGTATTCTTCTAATTAGAGCTTTTTTTATCATATGGATGATGATTGCTTAGATTTTCTTCCCTTTAGAAGCTGCTTTTTCATATTTTTGATCATATATGCCTTGGAAACTAGCTTTTTTTTTTTTAACAATTAACTTGAACCAGTTCTTTTATATCTTGGAAATTAGACTATTGTCAGAGAAACATGACTGAAATGATTTTTTCTACTAAGCTATTGCCTTTGTAATTTTAGTTTCATTTTTTAATACAAAATTTAAAAAAGTCATGCAATCAAAATCGATCATTTAATCTTTGCAATCCTCTCTAGCCCTTGTTTCATCAAGAATTCTTCTCCTAGCTGTAGCTATAAAAGGTAATTTCTTGTTTGTTCCTTTAATTCATTTATGATATGACTTTAAAAAAAACTGTCATGTGTCTGTTTGGTGCTTATGGCCTTATTTAGACAGCTAGGTGGCTCAGTGGATACAGTGTTTGACATTAAGACAGGAAAACCTTAGTGTGAATCTTGTCTTAGGTACTATGTAACTCTGGGCAAGTTGCAACTTCTCTCAGCCTCAGGTAGCTCATTTAAAAAAAGGGGGTGGGGTGTGGCTAGGTGGTGCAGTGAATAGAGCTATGGCCCTGGAGTCAGGAAGACCTGGGTTCAACACAACACCAGCCTCAGACACTTAACACAGAAACTAGCCATGTGACCTTGGGCAAGTCACTTAACCCCAATTGCCCATCCTTCCCCCCTCCTCCACAAAAAGAAAAAAGAAACACACACACACACACACACGCACGCATGCATATATGTATAAGCCTTTTATTTTTTTCTAATTCCATGTAAAAACAATTTTTAACATTCATTAAAAAATTTGAATTCTAAATTATCTCATTTTAAAAGGGAGGATAATAATAGATCTGTTTCATAGGGTTGTTCAAGGACTGACTGAGGAAATGAATTTAAAGTGCTTTGCAAATCTTAAAGTACAACATGCACTACTATATAAGTGCTAGCTATGGCTTCTTTGGCTTCTCTGGTTAAACCCATTTCAGATTTCTTTGACTTCTTCATTATGTCCCTGTGCTGGTCTCCCTCCTAGGATTGTCTTTATACTGTTCATCTTCATTTGGGGCATTGTCTTTCACCATTAGATTATAACCTTCTTGAGGGCAGGGACAGCATTTTATGAATAAATGTTTATTAACTTATTATTATTGTTGTTACATGGTATGTCATATTAGTCTCTACATTGTTTTCTGCCATACTGTGGCAAAACTATTTCTCAATAGTTTTTGATGAATAATGTGTCCTCATTCTAGGAGTTGAGGTTTTTGGGCTTATCAGATGTTATTAATCAGTTAGTTAAGTATTTATTAAGTGCTTATCATGTGCCAGTTACTATACTAAGTCAGCATTGGAGATAAACAGGAACACCAAAACAGTTCTTTCCATCAAGGTACTCACTCTCTAATGAGAGAGATAGCATTCTAACTAAATTGTACAAACAAGGTATTTACAGGATGAACTGCAAGTTCTGGTCAAAAATAATTTTCTTTTCATTAAGTCAGCAAAAAATGGCTTAGCTTTTTTTTTAAAGAACACCAAAACTTGTAAGCATTTTAGATTTTCTCAGACTAATAATACAAATTCTCCAGTCTCACGATATGAAAAAATTCTCCAGTTTCATGATATGAAAAAAAAAATTCAAACTGAAAGTTACCTTAATATTCCATGGTATTTTTATAGATGAGGAAACTGAGGCTCAGTGAGCACTCAAGCAATTTAGTGGAAAGCAAAAAAGACATTGAAAAATTATCTCAATGCCTATACCCTCAGTCTTACCCTTCTTGTTAGTGTAGGATCAGTTATTTATTTGGTGACTCTTTTGGTGAACAAATTGTTGACTTTTTAACTGATTCTCAGTATTTTATATTGATCGCTTCCAGGGCAATTAAATTTAGTGGAAAAATGGGCTAAGTATTGTTTCATATTGATGAATTGAGTATTCAATTTACTGATTTTGATTTAATAGACACTATTAAGCACTAACTGTATACAAGAAATTTGTGCTACAGACCGGAGATGCACAAAAATAAGTGAATAAGTGAGGCAAATGTTGCTTCAAAGGACAATATACAATTCTGTCTAAGTTTTCAAAGAAGATAAATTTGAATGTATTTTTTTTTAAAGCAATTGGGGTTAAGTAACTTGCTCAAGGTTACACGGCTAGTCATTATTTATGTGTGGGTGCTCATTTTCTGAGGCCGGTTTCGATCCCGGGTCATCCCAACTCCGAGGCCGGCGCTCTTACTCAATGCGCCACCTAGCCGCCCCTAATTTGAATGTATTTTAATAAAATGTAGGCATATTTATCATTAGTTAAAATGAAAATTAATTTATGATTTACACAGACACATTAGTAATTACACATAGTAATTATGTACTATGATACTTTGAAAAAGTTGAAAGGGAAGAGGGGTTCTCTTGAAATGAAATAACATGATATCCCAACTCCAAAATGGTTCTGGATTCCTTTTTCATAATAAAAAAAAGACTTTATAATATATTTTACAATTATTTATTCTATGAATTCATATGGGTTTGCTTCCAGTGCTCGTCGCCTTACTATTGGTTCTCACAAAATATACTTCTACATAGAGTAGGCTGAAGCTTCAATTAGACTTAGGTATTTTTTTCTTCATAAATATGAATAACATTTTTCTTTCTTTTTAAAAACGATTATTTTCCTATGCTTCTAGAGCTTATTCCTATTCTTAGAATGCTTGAGATGTTCAAGATATATTAATATCCTTGAATAGAATTTTGTTTTTAATTTACTCACAACAAATTCTTTCTCTCTTGCCATGCTAATATTTTTAGGGCATTCCCTGCTGACCTGTATCCATACCCTTAATATCTATGATCTCGCTGTTCTTGTAGATATGTATGTATGTAACAACATTCACTTTTGTGTGTGTGTGTGAGTGTGTGAGTGATTCTTTCCATTTATATTGTTGTAGACATTGTGTATATTGTTTTCTTGGTTCTGTTTATTTCACTCTGCATCAGTTCATGTTGATCTTTCTGTGCCTCTCTCTATTCATCACATTAATAATTTTTAAGGACACAGTAATATTCCACTGCATTTATGTACCACAATTTGTTTAGCCCTTTCTGAATTGATGATTTTCCATTTTGTTTCCATTTTTTTTTTACTCTCACACACACAAAAAAAAATTGTTGTAAATGTTTTGTTGTATTTCTTCTTACTGATTGGACTTATTCTCCAAGTAAGCAGTATTGGAATCTCTGAGCCAAAATAAGAATACTTTAGTCACTTTATTTGCATAATACCAAATTGCTTTCCAGATTGGTTGTACTAATTCACAGTTTCACCAATAATGCAGCAGTGTAGCTATCATCATCCTCCAGCATTAAATATTTTCATCTTTTGTCATTTTTGCCAATTTGAAAGGCTTTTATAAAGTGAAACCTCAGGGTGATTTTTCTTTGCCCTTCTCACATTAGTAATTTGGAGCATTCTTTTTTGTGATTAGATATGACTTTCAGTTCTTCTTTTGATAACTATTTTTTCATGTTCCTTGACCATTTATCTATTGGAGAATCTCAATTTTATTTCTTTAAAGACCTTTTATTGAATATAATTTGTAATACATTTTGGCAATAAAAGAATATGTTTAATATTTCTGCATTTGTGAGATCCAGTTGGGCCTCTTGTAAATTAATATGGATGAGACTGTATTTGATTCTTTTTCTTTTCTTTTTTTTTTTTTAAAGCAATTGGGGTTAAGTAACTTGCTCAAGGTTACATGGCTAGTCGTTATTTATGTGTGGGTGCTCATTTTCTGAGGCTGGATTCGATCTCGGGTCATCCCAACTCCGAGGCCTTATTTACTGCGCCACCTAGCTGCCCCTATTTGACTCTTTTTCAATACCTACCATTAGTGCAGTACTTGTTACAAGTTAGGTACTTACTAAATGCTTGTTAATTGACTACCCAACTCTCCAGTCAAATAAGGAGTGCCCTTTTGGAATAGGTAGAGAAGAAACAAAAGGGTAACATAAAGAGTTTGATTTTTATTAGTATAACAATTGGCTAGAAAGTGTGTGTGTGTGTGTGTGTGTGTGTGTGTGTGTGTGCATGTGTGGGTGTGTATCTAATAACATAAGATTTGTGTCTATATCTAATAAGATAATACTTGACCATTAATATTAATATTATTTTTAAGACAGCTACAGAAGATAGATATTTTGAAGATCTGGGTTCAGTTCAGCATCTCTTACTGTCAAAATAACCTTCTGAATGCACTTATTCAGTTACCATGTGATATTATGCCTAAAGAGGAAACTATATATAAAAAAATAGCACTGTATTTGAGCCAAGGAAGATCTATGTTTAAATCATGCCCAGACACTTAGTTACATCGTGATCTTAAAAGTATGAACCTAACTTTTTTGAGTCTTTTTTTGTAAAATAGAGATAGATAATCCTATAATACCTATCTCGTTCAGATAATTAGAGATAATTTGTTCTAATTAAATGCAGGATGTGTGCTCATTATTTTAGTATTTTTATTAGATTGCAGAGTTAGAGATAATAATGACATTAATTTATTGTTAAATTTGAATTCTTTCAATATGATTTTGTTTTATAAAAATTTTTTTAAGAGAATACACAAAAGATGTTGTGGTATATTTTTTTCTTCAGTCCAAATTTATTACTTGTTGGAACACAAACGGCATATGTCATTTACTGAAAATGGATGTGTAGAATCTCCAACTGTTGACTTTCCTGTCCATCTTTTCAGGGTATGAATATGATATTTTCCTATGTCCATGTTTTATTTTTCATTTACACTCCACCCATAGGGCTGTGCTTATTTTTTCTGAAAATATTTTTTTATGAATTAAACATAGAACTTACACACTAGGTTTTCAAAGTCCTTGGAAAAATGCACTTCAGCATGTATTAATTGCTGTCCTGAAGCAGCAGCAAATCATATGAGAATATATGCAGCATCCAAAATCAAGTATTGTGAAAATAAATTTTAATATCATATGTGAGGGATTTTTTTTCCCCTCTGATTTCAGTAATCCCTAGTGTGCTTTATTAAGAAGTGAGAGAAGAGTCAACTAAACAATCCAATACATTCAAACAATCTGATGTTGGAGCCAATAGTCCACATTTCTGGAACCTCCACTCTCCCCCCTCCTCCTTCAAAAGAACTGGGCAAAGTATCTTTTCCTGTCTCTTTGGTGCTAAGCTTGTTCTTTATAACTTCACAGCATTAATTTTGATTATTTTATGACTGTTCTTTTGCACTGATATAGTGATTACATATATATGTGTGTGTATATATATATGTATTTATGAAATTCTCTTACTTTTATTTGCTTTATTTTGTACCATTTCATTCCAGTCTTTCCATGCTTCTCTTATATTGAATTCCATTACATTCATGTACCATAATTTGTTTTACCTTTCCCCAGTAGAGAGGCATCTGCGTTGTTTCTAGTTCTTTGCCCCCATAAAAGTGATGTATACAGCTTTTACATAATACAAAATGTTATTACACTGTAAAGACCTATAAATGTGATAAGTACAGAAAAACATGGAAAGATCTATGTGAATTGGTGCTGAATGAAACAGAAACAAAAAGATATATGAAGTGACTATGAGAATGTAAGCAGAAAGAATATCCACAGAAATAATCAAAATATTGTAGAATTATAAAGAATAAGTGTCAATTGAAAAAAATGATGTGTGTGAGAAGATAAGCTTACCCACTGCATTTCTAGAGGGGGGATGCCCACAAGTGTATATTGTACTTTTTTTCAGAAATTTTAAATGTATTGATTATTTATGCTAATTTCTTCCTTTCCTTTTTTGCTTGACTTTAAAAATACTGTTTTTATTTTATATTGGATGGGTTTCTTGGAAATGGAGGAGGATGAAAATCCTAGAAGAAACTAGTGATGTTAAAAAAAAGATATCAATAAAAACTCATTTTGAAAAAAATATTGCTACAAATATTTGGTGTATCTGGAGCCTTTCTTTTTATCAATGATATCCCTGTAGAATATGGTTACTATAGTACTCTTTGGGTTAAAGAATACGGGCAGTTTAGCCACTTTATTTGCATATTGCTAAATTGCTTTTCAGAGTGGTTGTGCCAATACAGAGCTTCATCATCAGTTTACATTTTTTTCTACATTCTGTTAGCATTGATTATTCCATTATTTGTCATTTTTGCCAATTTCCAACTATGAAGTAAAACTTGAGGAATTGCTTTTTGACTTGCATTTTTCTTATAATTAGTGACTTGGAACATTCTTTCATGTTTTATGAACAACTTTGCAGTTGTTCCTATGAGAACTGTTTGTTGCTTTCATCACTTAGCTCTTTGTGAATTCTTTTGATCTTATATATTTGATAGATGTCTATATCTTGAACATCAAACCCCTATAAATGATCAGTGAATGAGTATTTATTAAACACAGCTATATGCTATGAACTATGGTAGGTACTGAAAATAAAACTACAAAGAATGAAACAATTCCTACTTACATATTTGCTATTTGATAAAACGTCTTTTCCCAATTTAATGTCATCCTCCTTATCCTAGATACATCAATTTTATTTGTGCAAAGGCTTCTCGATTTCATGTAATAAAAATTATTGATTTAATATTTCTGTAATTGTTTCTATCTCTTGTTTAATTAAGAATTCACTCCCCAGTAGCTTCTCTCTCCCTCTCTCTGTCTCTGTCTGTCTCTCTTTTTTTTTTCTTTTTGGAGGGCAATTGGGGTTAAGTAACTCGCCCAAGGTCACAGGGCTAGGTTTTTATTTGTGTGTGTGTTAAGTGTATGAGGTCGGATCTGAACTCAGGTCCTTCTGACTCCAGGGCCAACGCTCTACTCACTGCGCCACCTAGCTGCTTCTCCCCCCTGCCCCTCTTTCTCTCTCCCTCCTTTTTTTCTCTCCCACTTTCTCCTCTCCACTCTCCCTCTAATACTATCTTCGATAATCAGGTCACAAAATTATTTTCAGTTTGTTATGGTATATAGTGTAAAATATTTGTTTAAAACTGATTTCTGCCAGAAATTTGGTGTATCTGGAGCCTTTCCATTTTGTTAGCAATTCTTGTCAAATAGGGATTTCTTTCCTAGCTAATTTAAATTTGGGGGTTTATCCATATCTGGATTATTGAGTTCCATTTTTCCCCTTGATTATCCCTTGTCTAGTCTTTTCCATCACTGTAGTCTTGTCATTTTTGAAGTTATAGTTTTCTGAGGTGTTTTTTATTTACTGATTTTCTAGACTTTTAGGGCAAAATTATGTCACAAGTCAAAATTTGGGCCTTGTCACAACAGGTCAAAAATGAGGTAACCAGTAAATCAGTTTTACTTGAGAATTAACTGAAATGAGCCTGGCTAGCATTTTTAGAAAATGTAACTGGCTGTAAGCCAGTTAAACTCATAGGCCCTTTTTAGATGACACATGAATTAGCTTACCCTTCTTTGCTTCGCTACAATTCGTTTTATAATCATTCATATTTTTAAAATTCAGCAGTAGTGATGTACATTGTGCCAGCAGTATTTTGGCAGTGTTTCTAATTTTACCTTCTTCCCATTGGGCTCTTAGAGGAGACGATGTCTGGGTATACTTTCTTACGATGTTTCTCTGGATATTTTTATGCTACTTTGTTAAATGGCAGCCTTCATTATGTGCTTATAACAGTTATAGGAGCACTCTCTTTTATAGGCCTGTAATTGATTTGAGGCCCTGCTCTAACAAGAATGGATGAGATGATTTCAAAATTCTCTTCTAATTCACTAGCAACTTGTAAGTTTCTCATGGGCTGAGACATCTCATAGCTGTTCATGTGCATCTGCACAGTTATATCATCAAGTACACAGAAAATGCTTCACAAATTAATTGAATTAACTTATAATTTATCATATTATTAAGCCATTAAAAGCAAGTGAGGACTGACTCTGGATGGATTTGATTACATTTTGTCCAACTTTGAAGCATAGTCTCTTCACACACAGAATGTGCATGTATAGATTTATGGTTGGGATGGTAGGTGAGGTGGCCTTTAATAAATAATCTTGTCCAATCCTTCCAGGTAGTTGAAAACCTAAATCATGACAGACAAAGACCTGTCAGTTTACTTCTTAAAGATCTATAGAAGTATATACCACAGCTTTCCTTAGGACCTCATTATATCAGTAATGTCAATTGCTCCCTTAGTTAATTGAAATTTCTCCTGGTATAATTTAGCCCTATTGTTTCTCATATGTGTTTCATATTAAAGAATCTTAGTGTTTAGTTTACATAAAATGATTCTGTCACTTCTTATCTCTTCTTTATGTTAAATTGTAGCTAAGGATCTAGTTACTTAGAAAAGATGCCTATCGTGAGGTTTTCATTATTTATTCTAACCATTTTTAATTTGCACCCTTTTTTGGTCTGTTGGTCTTTTTCAGTTGTGACCTTGCTCTTCTTTATCTATATCTTTCCTTAAATGTAATGACCCCACTTTAATACAGCATTCTAATAAGAGTCTTAGTGTTTTTCCTTTTCTCAGCCTTTACTAGGTTTAATCCCTTCACTTAAATCAAATGCTGTATAAGCTGCAATTGTGGGTAGCTCAATAACTATTTTGGATCAATTAGTTATATAATACTAGGATAACACATTGAAAATAATGTCAGCATTAAGTTAAAGATAAGTTTAAATTATGTGTGGGTCTTTGTTTTCACTGGTTTATAGATGTCCCAGTGAGTACCCTTCTTCTACTATACAATCTATACAGATTGGGAGCTGTTCTGAAATTTAAAGTCTCAGTAACTAGGTGACATAGTGAATAGAGTACTGGTCCCGGAGTCAGGAAGACTCCTGTTCCTGAGTTTTAAGTTTGATCTCACATACTTACTGGCTGTGTGACCTGGGGCAAGTCGTTTAACCCTGTTTGTCAATTCCTCATCTATAAAATGAGATGGAGAAGGAAATGGCAAACCAGTTCAGTATCTTTGCCAAGAAAACCCTAAATGAGGTCATGAAGAGTCAGACATGACTGAAAATGACTGAACAACAAAAATAAGTTACCTTGTTCATTAAGAGATTCAGTAAGTTGTCCTGAATCACGTGGACTGTGTATCAAAGGCATGGGACTTGAAGCCCCATTGTAATTTGAAGTTGTCACCATTACAAGATTAGCTCTTTATCCTGTAAGCCATGTTGCCCTTCATAGGTTAGTTATATGTAGCAAAGGCATTAAAATCATCATCATGTAGGGTGTGTGTATGTTTGCATGTGCATGCACGCATATGTGCGTGTGCACATTTACTTATCTATTTGTCTGTCTGTCCATTGATTGTATAAAGCAGAAATGGCATGGATACCTGAATATAGAAATATTCCTAACGATTTAAGAATCAAATTGGGGGTGTGTGTGTGTGGGAAGAATAGAGGAGGAAGATATATAGCTCAAAGGCTAACTGATCTAGAGATATTTTTAGAGTTAAAAGAAAAACATTACTGTAATGGCCAAGCCTCATAATAATTTTTTTAAAACCCTGAAAAGTGGAATTCTTGGTTTCATTGTCAAGATATTGAATTTTAATGTAATTGATTCCTATGGTACAAGGTAGTATGATTGATTTAAAAGTTTTTTACCACAGGACTTCCTTAATAGGAGTATCAAGTGAAAATATATAGCATATAATTAGTCTAATTCTCTAACTTATGAACTAAAATATGATTCAACAACTCCCTGGAATACTGTCAAACTGAAGGTTCTTATACCTCTCTCGTGAATAATTTAGCCAATACCTACGGGACCCAGAAATTTCTCATCATTAAACTGTGACTTTGGAATGGCAGCCTGGCCTGGCAATTTTATTTTTTGCCATAGGTCCTTAATAATGGGTCTTTAGATTGTACTTGAAGACAAATGTGAATATTGGGGTCAAATTTTAAAGAGCCCTGGATGGCAAAATAAAGCATTTGATTTTATCTTAGGGGAGGGATAAGCAATAAGACTTTTCGGAGATATAATCTAATATTGTGGTAGCTCTATTTAGCATAGATTGGAGTGGAGGGATCCAGGGGGGCAGGAAGAATAATTAGGAAACTATTCTAGTAGTCTAGGCATAATGGAATGAGAGTTTAGGTTTGCAGGTGACAGAAGGAATTGGGGGGAGGGAAATGGTCTGATCATATAGATTTCTAGGAGGAATATACATTCACACACACACACACACACACACACACACACACACACAGAGGGTTTAAGGAGGAGGATGAATAAAAAAATGACAACAAGGTTTTAAATCTGAATGAATAGTACAATGCTATTTCTATTGATGGAGACTTTTAACTTTGAAATTCTTTGCAATGGGGCGGCTAGGTGGCGCAGTGAGTAGAGCAAGGGCCCTGGAGTCAGAAGTTCCTGAGTTCAGTTCCGGCCTCAGACACTTAAAGCACACAAAAACAAACAAACAAAACTTAGCCGTGTGACCTTGGGCAAGTTACTTAACCCCAATTGCCCTCCAAAAAAAAAAAAAAAAGAAATTCTTTGCATTATTCTGACTTTTTTTATCTTCTGGGTTTGAAGGTTTATCATGTTAGCTTTGTTCTTTATTTTCTTGTTCTTTATTCTTAGAGTATTTTTATGCTTAAACTTATATTTTTTGTAGCTTCAAACTTTTCTTAGTGTTTTCACATCTATTATTTCATTATATTTCATTTCACAAGGAAAGAATTATAATCTTCAGTCATCTTTAAAAGATTAGATTCTACTTGGAACTCCTCAGTCACCGACTCAGTTCCTCAACTTTCTTTACATGAGTAAAATCCCTGACCTCAGATCTGAGGGAGGAATATATGTGGTGAGTGAAAAATGAAAAAGGAAGGATGAGCTATTTAAAGATGCAGAAAATTGGAAATGCAACATAACCTTTCTTTTGGAAGTTTATGAACCGTTGTGGTATTTGTACATGTACAATGTTGCTGTCACCTTAGATCAAGGCTCTGAATCGGGCTTGAATTTTTCAGATGTGAATGCACAGCAAGCTACATCAGTGACAGATACTTCTGTATTGGTGAAAAGCTTTCTGTCATACTTCTCATCATTTCACTTAACCTTTATAAAAATTTCTAAGTAACGTGAAGACTATAACGATATGTGTGGCCAGCTTTATGCATGGTCAGGCATGTCAGGCCCAGAATATAGTGCTGGAGTTCAGGGATGGCACTAGGGTGGCGATTGAAAAGGCAGGTTTACCTCTTTCATCCTAGGTGCCAAATGGTATGAAATGACCATTCTTTGTAGGTTTAAACTTCTAGGACTTCCTTGTATTTTCCTTAACTTAGCAGCTCACTATATTCTTCTCATCAGTCTATACCTAACAAGAATGTTTAATGTTGCTCTGAACTAGTGACCATGAGTCTCTAATATGACTTACGCATGGAATATGTAGTATATCTATCTATTTATCATGATATATCCTTGTTTCAGAGGTTTCTAGGCACCACAATTATAGTACCTAGTATCATTCTTGTTTCAGTAATAAGAAAACAACTGATTAAGGAAGCATTTTTTTTCCATCTTCCAAAGGAAGTTGATGCTCAGACCCATAATAGCACCAGGATGCTAGGTCTTTGGATTTCTGTCCCAATTCCAAAGCATACCATCTTTAATCAGGTCATCATACCCACCTCCTTCCCACAGGGAACTTGGATATGCCACCAGGAAAGGTGAGCTTTTGTTTTACTATATCTTTGCCCCCTCTCTTCTTTTCCAAACCCCGTCCCGTTCCCCTCTTTTAATAATGAAAGTAAAATATCTTTCACACAGATTATTTTCTTTGCTTCTATGACCAGTCTTGTTAATTTTATTTCCTTTACTCATTTCCTATTGTATTCACATTGATTTTTGATTCTTCTCTTTTCATTTTTAACTGAACAGTCTTTCTAGATATTTTTTCAGTTTCAATTCATTAGCAAGTCTACATTTTAGGCAGTTAGGAAAGTCATCATAATTCACTAACATTTGTAAAAAAAAAGTTTGTTTTCACCAGCTAAAACAATATTTTTAGTTTCAAGTTTTGCTGTGCTTGCAGAAACCGTGTATGTTGTACTTATTCATTTTAATGGAAAATCTTTACATTCAGCCTCTAGACATAGTACTTAAACTTTTGGTCTTTTAATTTTAGATTTATTTTTAAGTAAGCATTTGATCAGACATTTAAAAAAATCCCCTTGTCTAGTATGAAGACTTCTTCCAATTTCATGCATAGAAATATGACTAGATAATCTTAAAGTCTAGAATATCTCTAAATCCTATTGTCTTATGAAAGGTACTTTATTGTGAGGTCCATTTTGGTGTTTTATTACCTCGGCTAAGTAGATCAGAATCCAGGCTGAATCTTTCTCATACTACATTATTTTCTGTAGTAAATGGTTATACTGAATTTCTATGTCTTAAATGACCAAAAGAAAATATATAAAACAAACTTAAGACTTCTCAAGAAAAATAGGAATATGTTGGTGGTCATGGAAATTCAGTTTTAAGTTAGATATCATAGTTAAGATATCATACTGTGATATCTAAGTTTAGTATGTCTGCCATAAACAGGGCTTTTTATCCTAATCCCAGGGAAAAGTTTCTTGTCATTTAGCTTATCCCTACACATGTTCTCTTTCCTACTAGCTAGGACGAGTTGCAGATAATTTTGAAAATCAGTATATGAAGTTTTTCTACTGTCTGTTCAGTCAGCCAGAAAGCCAACCTGATCATCCTTTTTAACATTAATGCCTCTCCAAGGAGAGGAGAAAGAGAAGAAAGAGAAGGGGAGGGCAAATAAATGGTTGTGTTTTTTTTTTTGTGCCGTCCTGGCTCAGAGTGAATGTAAATAATAACTTTCTCCTTTGGCCAGCAACCCTAAATAAAGGTCTTCCCCTCTCATTTTGATTTTTTTTTAATTAAATGGGCTATCCTTTGACTCACTTCTTAAAGAGGCCTATTCACTGAATGGGTATTGACCCACTCAAAGTGAGAACCTAAAAGTACCTTTTCTTAAAAGGGTCAGGGTCTCCCATTTCATTCTGGGGCCATCTCTGGTTTTTCTGATAAGTATCCGGCCATGGAACCCAAAAAGCTATGGAGGAGAAAGTGAGGCTGGTGATTTTCCACTCACTTAAATCAAAGTCAATTGCAAACTATGTCATCATCTTCCTGATGTCATGGTCCTCTTCAAGAATGAAGGACTGCCCCATTCCCTAGTCCCCTAATCCCCCATACCCCACACAATGCGTCCCCAAGACTTTTCTTAGCTGTAATGCATGTTACATCAGCACTCTTGATTCTTGGACTATTACCAATTTGCTTTCACTCATGGCTTCATATATAAATATCCCTATTTGAAATGTGAAAATTTTTATGTTAAATTAGTTAAGATGTATATGTCTTATATAGTGGCAAATATAGTACCTAAAATTAAAACAGTATTCTAACCCCCTATTTCTTTTCTCCTATGTTTGTTCCATAAATCAAATCATTGGACAGACTTTTTTTTGATTGGTCATAACCCAGAAATATTTTTGAATTTTGACAAAAATTAATTAAGCTATTTTTGAGAAATATGGGAATCTAGAGGAAAAAAAAGATAAGACATTTGGGCATATATTTTAAAATTTACATTTTTCTGTGGCATATTTCAGAATTTCAAATTTGCTTTCACCTCAGTCAGTGATAATCAGAAACATATTTGCCTTTGAAGGAAAATTGATGTGGAAAGAACCATTTTTAGTTTTGGCCCATTTTGCATTGCGTTAGTCAATCAGTCAGCAAGTATTTATTAAACTTCTGCTGGACACTAAGCACTATTCTAATAGTGGAATGAAAAGAAAGGGAAAAACAATTCCTGCCATCAAGGAGCTCACATTCAAATGGGGGAGATATCATCCAAACAACTAGAGAGACAGAGAGAGGGAGAGAGAGAGAGAGACAGAGAGAGAAGGAGAGAGGGAGATTGGGGGTGGGGGGGGGGAACTAGGAATAACCTCTTGCAGAAGGTAAAATTTGACTTGAGGCTTGTGGAAAACTAAGGGGGAAAGATGTTGAGGAAGAATACTACAGGCATAGAGGATAACTAGTGAAAGTGCACTGAATCATAAGCAATGGAATGTCTACTGCAAGAAACAGCAAGAAGACTGGAAAGGTAGGAAGGAGCCAGTTTTAAAAGGCCTTTAAAAGCCAAAGAAGGAATTTTGTATTTGATATTAATGGCAATAGAGAAATACTAGAGTTTGTTTATTTATTCATTTATTTTTATCTTTTTGGAGGGGGGAAGGCAGGGCAGTTAAGTGATTTTCCCAAGGTCAAAGGCTAATAAGTGTTAAATGTCTGAGGTTGGACTTGAACTCAGGTCCTCCTGACTCCAGGGCTCTATTCACTGCACCACCTAGCTACCCCAACACTAGAGTTTATGTAAGTTAGGGGAGTTAAACCAGTTTGGTAGCTGAGTGGAGCATGGTCTGGAGCCACCAGAAAGTTATTGCAGTAGTCCAGTTGTGAGTTCATGAGGAAAGGGAACATATACAAAGAGATATTGCAAAAGCAGAAACAGCAGAACCGAGAAACATTGTACTTGTGAGGTGAGTAGGAGTGATGAGTCAAGAATGACACTGACTTTGTAAACCTTTGAGATGGTGGTGAACTTGACAATGTTGAGGAAGGTTAAAACAGGGCAGGGAAAGACAATGAGTTCACTTTTGGACATGTCGAGTTTAAGATGTCTATGGGACATCTAGTTCCACGTGTTTAATAGGCAGTTGGAGATGTACGATTGGAAGTCAGAAGATTGGTTAGAGCTGGCTAACAGATCTAAGAATCATTTACAAAGAGGTAATAAAGGAACCTATGCTAACAGATGAGATCACTAAGTATAGAGGGAGCAGTGAAAACGGTCCAGAATTGACCTTTGGGAGAATTTGCATTTAGGAGACACAAGTTGGATAAAAATCTAGCAGAGTAATCAGAGGAGCAGTCAGACAGGTAGGAGGAGAACCAGCATAGAACAGTGTGACAAAAACCCAGAGGAAAGATCAAGAAGAGGGTGATTGACCATGTCAGAAGCTACGGAAAGATCAAGCGAAGGTGAAGGATTGAGAAATTCCCTTTAGATTTTGTAATTAAGCAATCTTTGAAAGTCATTTCAGTGGAATTATAACGTTGGAAGATAGACTACAGAGAGTTTAAAAAAGAAAGAGGGAACAGGAAGTGGAGGCACTGATTAAAAATTGATTTTTCAAGGAGTTTTGCCACAAAAGGAGAGATAACATTTTAGATATTGGGAATGCTTAGATCAAGTGAGGGATTTTTAAGGATGTAGGAGACATATGTAATTATAGGCAGTAGGGAAGCATCCAGTAGACAAAGGAAGATTGATGATGGAATGGGGATAATAGAGGGGTCAATCTGCTGGAGAGGTTGTCATGGAATGGTACCATTCTACATGTAGAATATAGAAGAGTCTTCTGTGGCAAGGAGAAGAACCACCTCTTTATGTGAGAGGGGTATAAAAGAGGAGATAGATATAAAAGAGGAAAATCATCTGAGTGAGGGGAGTTAAGGAGGAGGGGAGATGAGGAAGCTTTCTTTGACCTCATTTTTTTTTTCAGTGATTGAGGCAAAGTCCTTTTGGGGATTGGGGAGATTGTTTCATGGAAAGTTTGAGGAAACATGAAAATGTTTGGGAAAGCTGCTATAGAGAGGGGGGGTAGTGAATTGTTTAGGGAGGTGTAAAATGATTGTCTTGCCACAATGAGAGGCTAGATGAAATTATGTAGCATAAATTTGCAGTGGATGTAGTCAGTGTGGTTTCATTCCATCCTGTCCTGTCTCATCCAACAGATTGCCCCCTCTGCCATCCTCATTTTTTCACTTATTTTTAGTTTTTCTCTGCGTACTGGCTCATTTCTGACTGCCTATAGACGTGTCTCAACCTAAAAAAACTTTATTCTTGATCCTTCCATCTCTGCTTTCATCCTGTATGTCTTCTGCCCTTTGTGGCTAAACTCCTTGAAAAGTCCATCTACAACAAATGCATCCATTTTCTCCCCCTCACTCTTTTTAACCCCTTACAATTCACTTCCAACCTTCTCATTCCACTAAAACTGTTCTCTCCAAAGTAATTAATGTCCCTTGGTTGCCAAACTCAACAATGGCCTTTTCTCACTCCTCATTCTCCTTGACCTCCTTGTGGCCTTTGACACTTGGTCACACCTTCCTCCTTGATCCTCTGTTCTCTCAAGGTTTTTAGGACACCATTCTCCTCTGGTTCTTCTCCTACCTATTCAAACACTCCTTTTCTGTTTTCTTTGCTGGATCTTCCTCCAGCTTATAACCTCTAACCTTATGTGTCCCTCCAGATTATGTCCTGGGACCTCTTCTCTTTTCTCTCTGTACTACTTCACTTGGTGGTCTCTTCACCTTCCATGGATTTGCTGAAGATTCTCAAATCAGTCTGTCATGCTCCAACCTCTCTACTGACCTCTAATCTCACACCTTCAATTGCCTTTTAGACATCTCAAACTGGATGTCCAGTAGACATCTTAAACTCAATATCTCCTAAAGAAAACTCATTATCTGTCCCCCTAAATTCCCCCCATCCCTCCCACATCTTCCCTCTTATTGTAGAGGACAACAAAATCCTGTCAGGCTCACAAGCTAGGAATCATCTTGGATTCCTCACTATGTCTCAACTCCCATATCCAATCTGTTGGAAAAACCTGCCAATTTCACCTTTGCAGCATCTCTGTACTAATGCCCCTTCTCTCCTCTGATACCGCCACCATTCTAGTGTAAGCCCTCATCACCTCACACCTGGATTACTGCAATAGGCTGCTGGTGGGTCTGCCTCCCTCAAGTCTTTCCCCACTCCAATCCATCCTCCATCCAGCCACTAAAGTGATTTTCCTAAAATGCATATCTGATCATCAGTAAACTCCAGTAGTTCACTGTTGTTCCCAGGAGCAAATGCAAAATATTCTAGTTGGTATTCAAAGCCTTCATAACCTAGCTCCCTCCTACCTTTCCTGTATTCTTACATCTTACTCCCAGATATAAGTTCTTTTACACAGTGACATTGGTCTCTTGGCCAGTCTGTGAAAAATGCACTCCCATCTCTCAGCTTTGGGCATTTTCTACAGTATGCCTTGAACACTCTTCCTCCTCTGCTCAGTCTCCTGACTTTCCTGGCTTCTTTTAAGTCCCAGTTAAAATTCCATCTTCTATGGAAATCCTTCCCCAGCAGTATTAATTCCAATGTCTTCCCTCTGATAATTTTTCCTATTTGTCCTGTATTTAGCACATTTTGTATATATTTATTTTTATAGTGTCTTCCATATTAGACTATAAACTCCTAAGCAACTTGAGGGCAGGAACTATATTTTGTCTCTCTTTTTATCCCAGATGCTTACTGCTGTGACTGAAATACATAGTAGGTGCTTAATAAATATTGCTTATTTGATTTCACGATTTTCCCAAGTTCCATTTAGCATCATATGAACAAGAACAAAGACATTAGATGGTGGGAATAAGCCAAGGTCAGACTTGGCAAGGCATGATCAATATCACAAAGGATAGGAAAAGGGAGCAAGGGACAAGAGTATATAGGAGAGGATAAAATTGAACTGCTTCATCAAAGTGATTGAGATAAGGAAAGAAGGAGAATAGGAAAGTATTGGAGTGATGGCGGGGAGGGGGGAGAAATAAACTGAGGCATGGGTGGACTAGAGGTCATGGTAAGGAAGGATTGGTAGAAATGAAAGGGTAGTAAGTGAAGAGGTAGGAGAATTGAGTTATAGTCCAGATTCTGCCCAGTGCTCTTTCTGTTTTACCACTTGGCTAAGGAGTGGCTGTTAGATAGAGATCCAGAATCCATCAGTTAGCAAGCACTTATAATATGCTAGGCACTGTGTTAAGTAAATCAGTTTCTGCTCTCAAGATCCTTAAAGTCTAAAAGAGACTATGTATATGTGTATATGCAAGATATACAAAGCAGAAGCAATGAAACTTTGAATGAGAAGACAATAAGAGCTAGAGGGAAAAAAGAAAAGCATCTTTTAGAAGATTGCATTTAAGTTGATATTCGAAGGAAACTATAACATATCTCATATAAGGCCAAAGTAAGAAATGAGCCAAGAATTTGTCTACCTCTTTCTCTCTTGTTTCCTTTCTTTCCTTTCCTTTCCCTTCCCACTCCCTCTTCCTCTCCCTTGGGCATAAGACAAGAGTTATACTTTTATTTTCACTTTTGGGATGAAGTGGGCATACCTGTGATTGTGTCAGTGGAGAGAAATCCTGTTTAGGAAATTCCTTCTACTCATGCAGATTTACTATTAAGGAATTTATCATCTGACATCCTTGCCTGAAGTAGTACTGAGAAATTAAAGATCTGTGAAAGAGTCATATTTTAAAGACCTAGGTAATGTTTATCTTTGATTTACAAGTATAAACTGAAATGAGTTGGGACATCAATATCACAAAATCTTGTTTAGTATGGAATTTGTTACAATCCAGGTTTATCCTTTCCTTCCAGTTATTATAGGAAGTAACAGAAGGACCTCTCCAAAGCACTGTTTTTCCCATAGCATTATTGTGTAGTGTGGGCTCCCAAATCCTTACTTTATGTTTTAAAATGTTATTATCTTCAATAGATGCTATGGTAGTCTGAAAACTCTCTGATTTGGGGGATGTAGCCTTTGTAATGGGCTCTCTTTGTTCTTGAGATGCTCCTTTCTACTACTTGGTTGTTCTACCCTTCTCCTTATCTGGAACTTTTCCCCCCTTTCATATGTGGAATCTTCTTTCCTGGAAACTCCATCTCTTCATGTCACATTGCTAATTGATGACCATCTCTCGCCTTGCTGATGAAGGAGATCCCTATTTTCCCACCCCTTCCTTAAAAAGCAAACAATCCCCCCCAAAAAACCCATCAAAAAACAAACTTTGTTTTTTTCTAATTTAGCCTTACTCTAGTGTGTCTTACATCCTAATTATTCAACAGACCAGATAACCAGAGGCGTGATCAAGTAACTGGGAAATGAAGAGGTGCCTAATAATAAAAACACAATTTGCTGAGCCAGAAGATCATCTTACTTGAGGCCAAACCATTTCCAGCCTGTCCCAGTTAGGATCAAAATATATTTATAGGGATGGTGATTTGGATAGATCCTTGACTCTACTTCCCTTGTCCTATTCCTAACACCCCCTGTATATCTAAAGGGCTGTCCTTTATGTGTGATAAAATGTGTCAAAAATAAGAAGCCTTATGATTATTATTGTTTGCTTTGTTACTTCTATGGAAATTGCCATTAATAAAAAAAGAATCCCTATCTTTAAGGAACTTTTGAATAAAAATTGATGATGTGTACAAATAAGTTTATACAACAATATTTACAGAAGACAAAGTACTTTTGTGGCTATAGTGTATAGCAAATGCTAGGAAGTGGGTGGACCAAAACTGACCCTTCTACAGGTCAGAACTGAGCTTTGAAAGAAACTGTTAATTCTCCTACATAAAGGGAATAATACAAGGCATTTTAGGCGTGAAGTACAGCCTGTGCAAGGGGATGAGAAGTGAGATGCCACATCCCCCAAAGGAAGCTCTAATGGATCTGGATAAATGCCTTTATGCAATTGTGAATTCCTTCTATGTTCCTGTACAGTATTAACATAGTGCAAGGGACTGGTGCTTCAAACTGAGACCTGGGAAAGACCTTAGCTTAAAAAGGCCAAGGTCTCCCACTATGTCTAGGACCACCTCCAGTCATCTTTTTTTTTTTTTTTTTGCTTTTTGGAGGGCAATTGGGGTTAAGTAACTTGCCCAGGGTCACACGGCTAGGCTTTTGTTTGTGTGTGTTAAGTATCTGAGGCCGGATCCAAACTCAGGTCCTTCTGACTCCAGGGCCGGTGCTCTACTCACTGCGCCACCTAGCTGCCCCAACCTCCAGTCATCTTAATCTATATTGACAACTGGGCCCAGATGACTCTGTAGGAGAAAGTGATGCTGTGATTTTGCACAGCCTTCCTCCCTTAAATCCAGTTCATTTGCATGCCATGACATCACCTCCCTGATGTCATGGTCCTCTTTGAGAACTAATTACAAATAACAACAATAACAACAATCTTCTAGTACTTGTGAGATAATTAACTGTTGTTTAATTGAATTGAATGACTGTGTTCCCTTAACAGAGCCTAAGATTCCAAAGAAATTCTGAATTTTCTAATTTTGAAGGTAAAGAATTATAGTTTGAAAAGTTTTTAATGTCATAATTTAGATAGTAATAAAAATGTGCCTGACTTAGGCAATTTGCTCAAGACAAATTTTAATCTGCTGAATTTTATAAGCCAAAAGATAAAGTACAACAATAACAACTGAGTCTAGACATTACCGAAGACTGAGATAATAACCTCTAGAATTCTAGAGGTGTTTCTTAGGCACTTTGGGATGACCTAATCATTCATGTTATTACATTGTTGAAATTACAGAACTAGAAAAAAAATCTGAATTTATTTACCTATCTGAAAAGCATTTGTGTTAATGTTTCTGAACCAAAAATTGTTGAGTTTAATAATAGAAAAGAATTATAATAGTTTTTCAGACTCCTTATGATGCTGACTTTTAGAAGAATATAAACCCCCATTATAGAAGTCAGGTCACAAGTATTTGTTAATTGCTTAATTTGATCCTGGTACCTTGGTAAGAGCTGGAATACTAATACAGAAAGAAAGAGGACCTTCTGTGCTCTTTTACATTGTAATAGAGGATGATAACATATAAAAGGAAGCTGAAAGGGCATTGTGAAAGAAGTAGAAGGTCTGGAGAGTCAGGATTATAGCCTAGAGAGAAATGAAGACATGACTGACTTGAACAAAATAAGTAGGAAAATAAACTGTCTATATAAAAAATGGGCACCTAGGTCACACAGTGGATAAAATGCTGGGCCTGGGGTTTAAATGTGGTTTTAGACACTCAATATGTATGAATTAATGTGTGACCCTAGGCAAGTCACTTCACTCTGTTTGCCTTGGTTTCCTCATCTGTAAAATGAGCTGGACAAGGAAATAGCACACTTCTCCAGTATATTTGCCAAGAAAGCCTAAATGGAGTCACAAAGAGTTGGACATGCCTGAAAAGTGACTGAACAACATATTGAAAATATATCTTTTATAGAAAAATTATATAGAAATAGATGCATAGGAATGATGGGTAGGAAATACCTAATATAGGTAGGAAAGATGAAATTTGCCAAATTGGTAGTAAATCAAATACTTGGAAAATAACTCAAAAATATTTTTCCATACTTCAAAATTTTGTTATTTTAAGCATTTTTCTTCTTCATATTTGAGTTTCAAATTCTCTACCTTCCTCCCACCCCTATCCTACCCAATGAGAAACCAAGCAATATAGTATCAATTATATATGTAAAACCATGAAAAACATGTTTTTAAAATACTTCCATTCTAGCCATATTTTTAAAAGAAGTAGAAAAATAAAGAAAGTAAGAAAATTATACTTCATTTTACACTCAAGAGTTCATTAGTTCTCTCTCTGGAAGTGGATAGCTTTTTTTTTTCTTCATCATTATTCCTTTGGAATTGTTTTATATCAGTGTACTGATCAGAAAAGCCAAGTCTTTTGTACTTAATCATCATTACAATATTGTTGTTATTGTACCCAATGATTTCTTGGTTCTTCTCACTTTACCTTGCATCAGTTCATAAAGGTATTGCCATTTTTTTCTGAAACCCCTCCCCTCATCATCTCCCACAGCACAATAGTATTTCATTGTAATCATATGCCCCAACATGTTCAGTCATTCTCCAAATGATGAGCATCCCTTTTGCCACAACAAAAGAGCTGTTAAAACTATTTTTGCATAAGTAGATCCCATTTCCTCTTCTAATATATAAGCTGTTCCTTTAGTACCTAATTTATTATTTTTATTAAACAAATGCTTTATTAACTTCTGTTTTACATCATTCATTTTTGCCAGAATTTGAGTTACAATTATTTTTCCTCCCTGTTTTTCCCCTACCCACCCTCCCAGAATGGCAGTCCCACAAGATATCCCCTCCTCCAATCTGCTCTCTCCCATATCTTCTCCCATACCCCCTTCGACTTTTCCATTGGAGGAAGGTGAATCTTTGTGTTCCAATGCCTGTACATCTTATCTCCCAATTACAAGCAAAAGAGTATTAATAATAGTATTTATATATATTTGAAACATTTGATCTTAAGACCTCGAATTTCAGATCCATTTCCTTCCTCCCTTGTCACCCATTGCCTCTGGGAGGATAAGTAATTCAGTATATGTTGTACATGTCTAGCTATGCAAAACATTACCATAGTAGATATATTGACAAGGCTGCTTATAATTCCCTCCCACTCATCCCACCCCCCACCTGGTCCATTCCCTACTTGATCCTGTCCCTCTTTTTTTTTTTTTTTTTTGGCCTTTTTTGGAGGGCAATTGGGGTTAAGCAACTTGCCCAAGGTCACATGGCTAGGTTTTTATTTGTGTGTGCATTAAGTGTCTGAGGCCGGATCCGAACTCAGGTCCTTCTGACTCCAGGGCCAACACTACTCACTGCGCCACCTAGCCGCCCCCTGTCCCTCTTCTATAGTGGGTACTTCCAACTTCCCCTCCCCCCAAGGATGCTCTCCCATCCATCATCCCTCCTCTCATCCCCCTTCCCCCTATTCTGCTGCAGGTTGAGATATCCCATTTAGTATGTGTCATTCTCTTCCAGAACCAAATTTAATGAAAATGTGGTTTTGCCTTTTTGCCTTCCTGTTCTCTCCCTCCTTTGCAACCACTTTCCCTTGCTTCATCTAGATGAGATAGTTTACCCTACCCTGTCTCTCCCCATCTCTTCTTACCACTTTCCTCTCTCACCTCATAATTCACCCCTTAAGTATCCTCCCTTCCCAACAAATTCAACCTATGCCCTCTATCCATATATAACTGTAACCATATATACACACATTCACATATGTATTCATATGACCATACACCCTTCTTCCATTATTTTCATACTGAGAAAGATTTCATCAGTCAGAGTTATTGTTTTTCCATATAGGAATGTAAATAGTTCAACTTTGATAAGTTCCTTTTGATTTCTTTTTCCCTGATTACCTTCTCAGGCATCTCTTGTTTCTTGTGTCTGGATGTCAAATTTTCTATTCAACTCTGGTTTTTTCCTCAAGAATGCTTGAAAGTCCTCTATTCCACTGAATGACCATATTTTCCCTGAAACAAAATACTCAGTTTTGCTGGGTAGGTGACCCTTGGGTTCAGTCCCAGCTCTTTTGCCCTCTGGAATATCATATTCCATGCCCTCGATCCCTCAGTGTAGAAGCTGCCAGGTCCTGTGCTATTCTGATTGTGTTTCCACAATATTGAAATTGTTTCTTCCTGGCTGCTTGTAGTATTTTCTCCTTGATCTGGGGATTCTGGAACCTGGCTATAATATTCCTGGGAGTTTTCTTTTGGGATCTTTTTCAGGAGGTGATCTGTGGATTCTTTCAACCTCTATTTTGCCCTCTGGATCTAAAACCTCAGGGCAATTTTCCTTGAGAATTTCTTGAAGGGTGATTTCTAGGTTCTTTCTTTGATCATGGCTTTCAGGTAGTCCAATAATTTTTAAATTGTCTCTCCTGTATCTATTTTCCAGGTCAGTGGTTTTTCCCATGAGATATTTCACATTGCCTTCTATTCTTTCATTTGTTTGGATCTGCTTAACAGCATCTTGATTTCTCATAAAGTCACTAGCTTCCATTTGCTCCAGTCTAACTCTGAAGGAATGAATCTCCTCAGTGAGCTTTCGAGATTCTTTTTCCATCTGGCAAATTCGACTTTTTAAGGCATTCTTCTCCTCATTGCCCTTTTGGGCCTCCTTTGCCATTTGAGTTAGTCTATTTTTTAAGGTGTTGTTTTCCTCAGTCAGGCTGCTGACCCTCATTTCATACTTTTCCTGCATCCTTCTCATTTCTCTTTCCAATTTTCCTCCACTTCTCTTATTTAATTTTTAAAGTCCTTCTTAAGGTCCTCTATGGCCTGCAACCCGCTCATGTTTTCCCCTATGGCTTTTGGAGCAGGACTTCTGACCTCACAGTCCCCTTCCCGCTCTAATCTTAGATCCTCTTTGCCCCCAAAGTAGGAGTCTAAGGTTGCATTTTTCTGTTTAATTTGTTTCCTTTGCCTTGGCATGTTGCCACTTAATTACTTGACTTTGGGGCTTGTTGCCACAGTATGGCCTGGCGCCAGACGGGACCTTTTGTCCTGAATGTGTGTGGGGGGCCAACTTCTGTTTCTGGCAAGCTGGAAACCCACCCACGACCTCCACCCCAGATCACAATCCAGATCCAGGGAGGTTAAAGCAAGAGTGATTACCCCCAAGACTGATCGCTGGATCTCCCTACAGTTCACAGGCCAGGAGCTGGAGCTGCCTCTGAAAACTACAAAATGGTGTGTCTCCTCAGAGGCTTCTAGCCCCCAGGGGAGGAAGCCGACGCATTCCCTAAATACGGGTCCCAAAGTCCATAGGGCACTAACCTCTCACTTTGTCCTAGGCATGTCTATGTTGATAATTCTGGAATTGCCACAGCTGCTGGTGTTCTGGGGTCTCTATAGCCAGTTGCTGGCCCTGCTGCCCTGGGGCTAAAACCGTGCCTCAGGAGGACCTGTGCTTGGCTCCCCATGCACTGCGTGCTGCGCTGGTCCTTCCTGCAGGGCTGCTGGGCTGTCCTCAGCGGGAGTTTAGCTTCTCTGTGTTGTTCTGTGGATGCAGGGGCTCCAGAAGTTGTTCAGATTCCTCTTTCACATTGTTTGGAGGTGGTGTGGGGCAGAGCACCTTGGAAGTGCTGTTTCTACTCTGCTATCTTTAAAAATCTTTTAAATAAAATAAGTTTGAAGGAAAGTGGGCAAATAATTCCTTGAAGTGTACTCCTTGCTAGAGTAACAAAAAAGCTAAGAAAAAGGAGGAATTCCTGGATTTCCTTTATTCCATATAAAGAAAAACTGTGCCTCAGGCGGACCTGTGCTTGGCTCTCCATGCACTGTGTGCTGTGCTGGTCCTTCCTGCAGGGCTGCTGGGCTGTCCTCAGCGGCAGGTTAGCTTCTCTGTGTCGTTCTGTGGGTGCTGGGGCTCCAGAAGTTGTTCAAAGTCCCCTTTTACATAGTTTGGAGGTCATCTGAGGGGAGAGTGGCTTGGATGGGCTGTTTCTACTCTGCCATCTTGTCTCCTCCCATAGTACCTAATTTATGTGAGAAAATTTTCCTCATACTTCCTCCCCCTTCTCTGAATGCTCCTCTCTTTCTCACCTCACATCAGTTTTTTTTTTTAGATCATTACAACAGAATCAAATGACATCCCCTTTCTGTCTATGTAAATGCCTTTTAATTGTTGTAATAATGTTACAATTATTAGGAATTACATATATCACCTCCTCACATGGGAATGTAAAGAATTTATGTTTGTTAATTTATGATTACTCTTTCATGGTTACCTTTTGTCCTTCTCTTGAGGCTCATGTTTATCAAATTTTCCATTTAGCTCTGTCTTTTCATTAGCAGTTCTTGAAAATCCTTTATTTCATTAAGTATCCATTTCCTCCCCTCTCCCCCCCCCCAACCAGAGTTTTGCTGGATGGGTCATTCTTAGTTGTAATCCTGGCTCCTTTGCCCCCCCTGAATATCATGTTCAAAGCCCTTTGCTCCTTTAATATGGAAGCCATTAAATCTTATGTGATCTTTACTGTGACTTTACAGTATTTGGATTGCTTACTTTTGGCTGCTTGAAATATATTTTTTTCTTTGGCCTATGAGCATTGGAATTTGGTGATAATATTCCTTGGAGTTTTTATTTTAAGATTTATCAGTTATCAATGGAAGTTATCATTGGATTCTTTAAATTTCTTTTATACCATTTGGTTCTAAGATACTGAAGTAGTTTTCCTTGATAGTATGTTGAAATATAATGTCTAGGTTCTTTGATTATGGCTTTCTGGCAGTTTAACAGTTCTTACATTGTCTCTCCTTGATCTATTTTTCTAAGTCAGTTTTTTCCTCCAGTGAGATAGTTCACCTTTTCTTCTATTTTTAAAATTCTCCTGACTTTGTCTTGCTGTTTTTTGATGTCTCGTGGAGTCCTTCACTTCCAGGCCCAGCTCTAATTTTTGAGGAGCTCTTTTCTCCAGTGAGCTTTTGTCCTCTTTCCCCCTTTGGCCAGTTCTGCGTTTCTGAGAGCGTTCTTTTCGTGTGTGTGCGCGCGCGCGCTTTTCTCCTGCTGGTTCTCTTTGCCCATTTTTCTTGCACCCCTCTCCTCTTTTCCCGATTTTTCTTCTATGACCTATTAAAAATTCTTACAGAAATTGTGGGCTTAATTTAGCGTTAGCTATTAGCATTTTTCTTTGAGACTTTATTTGGAGCTATTTTCACATTGTTGTCTTCTTCTGAGTTTATGTCTTGGTCTTCCTTGCCACCATAATAGCTATTTAAAATCAGATTCTTTGTTGTTGTTTGTTCATTTTTCCAGTCTGTTTCTTGACTTTAAACTTTATGTTAAAGTTGGGCTCTACTCACCTGGGACTGGGAATACATTGTGCTAAGCTTTAGATTTTTTTTGTGCAACTGTTTTCAGAGCTAGTTGTTGGGGTTTGCAAGTTTTGGGTGTTTCCAAGGCAGTATGGGTTAGTTGGGATTACTGCTCTCCTGGTCTGCACTCTGGTCTTTACTCAGTCCCCTAGGAAGTCCTCTGTACCCACAAGCCCTAGCACTGCCTTTGGACTAGCCTTGGAACTGTGACCTGGGCCCCTACTCCCTTGTGATTGAAAACCAGTACTCCACTTTTACTGTGGTACTGTCACCTTAAACTTTCTTAGGCCAGAAAAATATCTTACCATGATCTTTTGTTGACTCTGCTGCTCCAGATTTTGGTTTAAGGCATTACTTTAAACTTGTTTGGTGTGAAATGTGGAGAGAGTTCATCTGGGTTGACACTAATTAATCATCTTGTCTGTATTGCTATTGAGAATCTGTTTTTTTAATAATCTAATAGTAATAAGAAACTTAATCATGGGTGTACACTCCTCCTTTTCCAGTGGCAGTGGCAGAGTCTTGGAAAAGAGATCAGGAATTGCCAAGAATCCCAATTTTTAGGCTATTTATTAACTGGCCATGGTCCTTTAAATGTAAGAATCTTGTTTTAGTGACCAAATGGATATATTTCTGGAGTAGTTGAATCATATCAATTTTGACAGTTTGGCTAAACCAAAAGAAAGAATGCTAAATGAAGGAATAAATCACAGATTCTCCTTAGAAAGACAAGAAAAGGAACTTTTAAGTAAACAAAGGTAGTAACCAACTTTATTTTATTGGATATTTGGTCATCTTGTGTTTCGGTACTAATGACAAATACTTGTTAAAAAACTACCATGAAAATTGTTGTGCTTATTAACAGCTTCACCAGCAATGCGCTAGTGTTCCATCTTCTTACAACTCCTCCAATACTGACTAGTCACACCTCTTATTATTTTTGCAAATTTGTAGAATGTGTGGAAAAATCTAAGTATTGTTTTGATTTGCATTTCTTTCTTTAACGATTTAGAGCATTCTTTCATGTGGTTCTTAATAATTTGTAATTCTTCCTTTAAGGAATATTTATTGATATCCCTCGAGAATATTCTTGTTGGTAAATTGTTTTTGACTTTCTATACATCTGTATCTTTATCTGTTATATGTCCTTTCTTTTTGACTTGCATTCTGGGAGATCTGTCATACCTAAATTGTTGCTATGAATGCAGCAACCTGTCTTCGAAATCAATATGTTTGCTTGAGATTATTTTTCTTTATATTTTATTGCCTTTTGCTTCTCTCCTTTCTTATTACCTTTCTGTTTTGTGTAGCAGAATTCCCAGTTCATTGTTATCTTTTGTTTCTCTAGCTAGGTTTGACACCATAGATTCAAGTTTTTCTATTCTGTTGATTATTTCTGCTATGGAGGCCAACTCAGCTTTCCTAATTCTTATTTCATTCTTAAATCATTCAAGAACATCTTGATATGATCCTATTATCTCTGGAATTCACAGGGTCCTCTGCCTTTTCAGGTATTGATTTCTATTCCTGTCTTCTAATATTTATCATAAATGTCTGGAATCATTTAGATCATGTCTTCTGTTAGTTAAATCTGTTTGTTTATCTATTTGTTTTCAAGATCTTTAACTGAGTTTTCTTCTTCCTGAGGTGTTTGGTGATTTAAGTCTTTTTCCCCTTATACAAGGTATCCCAAAAATCTTAGTGCAGTCTTGAGCTTTAATAGCTTAAAACCCCGCTAAGATTTTTGGGACACCTTCTATCCGTTATCATTTGTTTTCTGGGGATAGTCCTCATTTCTTTCCATACTCCTTCCCCTACTTGGAAATTCATGTTTCACTGGCCTTACCCTCTGCCATATATGATTTCTGGGAGGACAAAACTCTCCTTGGCTAAGTACCAATCACATTTGTTTTAGACTTGGTGGATCTCATACATGCTGGCATCCTGCCCCCTGGTCCCACTGTTTTTCAGTTCTCTGGCTGTAGTTTCAATACTCCCAGAGCACTCCCATGCTTCACTGCCAACTTGCCAAGCTTCTCCTTTTTTATATTCCACACCAGATAGCGAGTGGAAGGAGGAGAAGCAAAGCTGTGTTCCTTTGCAAGTCTGGGGGTTGGATTCTGTAGCCTTGCCAATGTGGGCTGGTTAACGTGTCCTGGGGTGCTGAGTCCAGCCTCATATGCTGTTAATTCATCAGGGTGTTACCTCATTAGAGTTTGTCTTCAGCTGTATAGATGGTTGAAATTGCTTTATTTCTAACACATGACTTAGTTTGGAATGGCTTGAGAGGTCAGAAATTTTAGAAAAAGTGTCTAGTCCTCCATTTTCGTGGTTGTGACCTGAAACTGTTTATGTATCTAAGACACCCAAACCCATATCTTTAAAAAATGATATGTTTTTTCATTCAGTCATCACCCTTCTAACCTTGATACATTATTATTATTATTATTATTATTATTATTATTATTATTATTTTGCTTGTTGGAGGGCAATTGGGGTTTAGTGACTTGCCCAGAGTCACATAACTGGTATTGGTGTCAAGTGTCTGAGGCTGGATTTGAACTCAGGTCCTTCTGACTCTATTCACTGCAGCACCTAGCCACCCCAATGCATTAATTTTGTTTGTGCAGAAGGTTTCATATTTCATGTAACCAAAGTCGTCTGTTCTGTCTTTGGTGATGGCTTCTGTCCCTCATTTCTTTAAATATACATCTCCTATGTGGGGGGCTAAAAGCATGTAATCTCTTCTAATTTTAAATGTTGTGTACGCTAAGGTCACTTATCCACTTAGAAAGCGATCTGTGTTTTCCCATTTATCAAAAGTGGCTTATTGAGTCTGTTTGCTATTCTTTATTGTCTGTTCTGTTCCATTAATCTTCTTTGTTTTTTATTTTTTAATTTTATTTGATTTTATTCTTAATCAAATGCTTTATTAGCTTCTAGTTTACATCATTTATTAATGCAAGATTTTGAGTTACAAATTTTCTCCTTGTTTTTCCCCTACCCCAAAATATCCCTTCCTCCAATCTGCTCTCTTCCATATCTTCTACCATCCCCCCTCTGACTTTCCAGTAGGGCTCAGTGGATCACTGCCTCTATGTCTTATTTCCCAGCTACATGTAAAATAATATTAATAATAGTGTGTGTATATATACATATATATATATATATATATGTGTGTGTGTGTTTAACATTTGATTTTAAAACTTTGAATTCCAGATTCATTACATTACTCCCTTGTCACCCACCCTTACTGGGAAGATAATTCAGTATAGGTTGTACATGTGTAGCTATGCAAAACATTTCCATAGTGGATATATTGCAAAAGACTGACTATATTTCCCTCCCTCCTATCCCACCTCCCACTTGTTCTGTTCTCTATTTTGATCCTGTCTCTTTTCAAAAGTGGATGCTTCTAATTTCCCTCCCCCCAGCCCGCCCTCCCTTCCATCATCCCCCCTCTCATCACCTTCCCCCCTATTCTCCTGTAGAGTGAGATTCCATATTTAGTGTGTATGTTATTCCCTCCCTAAGCCAAATTCAATGAGAATAAGGTTGACCCGTTCCCTTTTGCCTTCCTGTTCTTCCCCTCCATTGTAACTTTTCCCTTGCCTCTTCTATATGAAATAGTTTACCCCATTCTGTCTCTTCTCATCTCCTCTCATTATATTCCTCTCTCACCTCTTAATTTCACCTTTTAAGTATTATCCCTTCCTATTAAATTGGCCCTGTACCCTCTGTCTATGTATACCTGTATACATATAAACACACATTCACATATCTATTCATATGCCCATATATCCTGCTATATAGACATTATATATGTGTGTATATATGTGTATATATATATATATACATATATATTTCTATTCCCTTCAACTATTTTCATACTGAGAAAAATTTCATCAGTTACAATTACCATTTTTCCATGTATGAATGTAAATAGTTCAACTTTGATAAGTTCCTTATGATTTCTTTTCCCTGTTTACCTTCTCATGCTTCTCTTGCTTCTTCCATCTGAATGACAAATTTTCTACTTAACTCTGGTTTTTTCATCAAGAATACTTGAAAGTCCTCTATTCCACTGAATGACTGTATTTTCCCCTGAAACATGATACTCAGTTTTGCTGGGTAGGTGATTCTTGGTTTTAATCCCAGCTCCTTTGACCTCTGGAATATCATATTCCAAGCCCTTCGATCCCTCAGTGTAGAAGCTGCTAGATCCTTTGCTATCCTGATTGTGTTTCCACAGTATTCAAACTGTTTCTTCCTGGCTCCTTGTAATATTTTCTCCTTGATCTGAGAATTCTGGAACTTGGCTATAATATTCCTGGGACTTTTCTTTTTGGGATCCTTTTCAGGAGGTGATAGGTGGATTCTTTCAATCTCTATTTTGCCCTCTGGATCTAAAACCTCAGGGCAATTTTCCTTGAGAATTTCTTGAAGGGCGATTTCTAGGTTCTTTCTTTGATCATGGCTCATCAATTCTTTATCTGGATGTGGATTGCATTTTTCATCATGAATCCTGTGGAATTGTGGTTGGTTTTTGTTTTGATCATAGTTACTGAGTTTTTCAAAGCTCATTATCTTTACAGTATTGTTGTGGTGGTATAAATTGTTCTGATTCTCTTCACTTCATTTAGTATCTTAGTCTTCACAGTTTTTTTTTGTTTTACTACACCCTTCATCATTTTTTTACCCTATAATCGTGCAATTTCTTACCATGCAATCATTTCTTATATCCAGTCATATTCTTGTTTTCGGTTTTTAAAAAATATTTATTTATTTATTTTTAGTTTTCTACATCTTCTTCCACAAGATTTTGAGTTACAATTTTTTCTCCTCACCTTTTCCCTACCCCCACTCCAAAATAGCAAGCCTACTAAATATCCCTTCCAACAGTCTGTTCTCTCTTATATACTTCCCCACCCCCCCCCCCAACTTTCTAGTAGGGCAAGATGGGTTTCTATACCCAAGTACCAGTATATCTTCTTTCCCAATTGTTTGTAAAAAAACAAATCTTTAAGCATTTGTTTTTAAAACTTTGAGTTCCAGATTTTTTCCCTTCTTCCCCCCTTACCCACCCTACTGAGAAGATAAGCAATTCAATATAGGCTGTACCTGTGTAATAACCCAAATCATTTCCATAGTACTTATATTGAGAAAGACTAACTATATTTCCTACCCTCTTATCCTGTGCCCCGCCCCTTTTTATATTTCCTCCTTTGACCCTGTCCCTTTTCAAAACTGTTTCCTTCTAACTACCCTCTCCCCCAATCTGCCCTCCCTTCTGTTGTCCTCCCTCTTATCCTATCCCTTACCCCCTATTTTCCTGTAGGGTAAGATATCCATTGAGTATGTATGTTATTCCCTCCTTAAGCCAAATTCAATGAGAATCAGGTTGTCCCATTCCCTTTCTCCTCCTGTTCTTCACCTCCATAGTAACAGTTTTCTCTTGCCTCTTTTATATGAGATAATTTACCCTAATCTATTTCTCCCTTTCTCCTTTTCCCAACAAATTTCTCTCACCTCTTCATTTTATTTTTTAGATATCATCCCCTCATATTCAACTCATCCTGTGCCCTCTGTCTATGTATACATGAACATACATATGCCCACACTCACATACATATTTTATATACATGTACACCTTCCTATATATACATATATATGTATGTATACATATATACTCTCTTCAACTATCCTCGTCATCCAATCATATTCTTATACCATAATTAATTTAGCCAGTCCCCAATTGACAGGCATCCTTTCAGTTTCCATTTCTTTGCTACCATTAAAAGGAATGGCCATAAATTATTTTTTGTACATATAAGTCTTTCTGCTCTTTCTTTCATTTCTTTAAGGGATAGATCTAGGAGTGTTATTTCTAGGTTAAAGGTTGTATACACTTTAGTAGATATTTTGGTCTTAATTCCAGATTGTTCTCCAGAATTGTTTGACTAGTTCACAGCTCCATCAATAGTGCATTATTTATCTCTTTTTTCCACAAATCCTTAAGCATGTCATTTTAAAAAATGTTATCTTAGACAGTCCAACAATTTTAATGTGGTACCTCAGAGTTGTTTTAATTTACATTTGAGCATTTTTTTCCATATTACCCATTGGGAGCTTTTATTTTTTCCTCTGAAAGCTATCTATTCATTTCCCTTGATCATTTATCAATAGGGGAATGGTTATTATTCCTGTAAATTTGACTCAGTTCCCTGTATATCTCAGAAATGAGACCTTTATCAGAGAAATTTGCTGCAAATAATTTTTTTCTAGTTTCCTTATTTCCTTATAATTTTCACTGCATTGGTTTTATTTGTACAAAAACTTTAAATATATATGTGTATATATATAGTTATACATCATCTCATATCAATTTTATCATCATTTTTAAGTTTGTTGATAGTTTTGATTGGCCTTTTATTTGACTTTCTAGAGGTTTTTTTTTTTTTGGAGGGCAATTGGGGTTAAGTAACTTGCCCAAGGTCACATGGTTAGGTTTTTGTTTGTGTGTGCATTAAGTGTCTGAGGCCGGAACCAAACTTAGGTCCTTCTGACTCCAGGGCTGACGCTCTACTCACTGCGCCACCTAGCCGCCCCTAGAGTTTTTTTAAGTAAAACATCAGATTATCTACTAAAAGTGAGTTTTGTTTCTTCTTTGCCTATACTCATTTCTTCTCTGTTTCTAGTTTGGTCATGAATTTTTCCATTTCCAGAGACCAAGCAGATAATTTCTGTGCTCTACCAATTTACTTATGATAGCACGTTTTATGTCTCAATCATGTGCTGATTTTGAGCTTATCTTGGTATAAGATATAATAGAAAAGAGGATGGAGGAAAATGTACAAGTAGTAATCATAACTGTGAATGTAAATGGTATGAATTCATCCATAAAATGGAAATAGATCATAGAATATATTAGAAATCAGAATCCAGCAATAAGTTGTTTACTAGAAACAGACTTGAAACAGAAATGCACACACACACACACACACACATAGTTAAAATAAGGGGTTGGAGCCCCTCTTGTGCTTCATGTGAAGTAAAAAAAAAGGCAGAGGTAGGAGCCATAATCTCACATAAAGCAAAATCAAAACTAGACCTAATTAAAGGAGCTAAACAGAAAACTATATCTTACTAAAAGGAACCATAGACCATGTAGTAATAGCCTATTAAACTTTATATGTTCCACATGGTAGAGCATCCAATTTAAATTTTTTTGAATATCCACATTTTTAAAGGAAATGTTCAATTAATTATAGAAGAAAAGAGTAAAACTATACTAGTAAGAGACCTCAACTTTCCTCTTTCAGAGATGCAGAAATACATCCATTAAATAAATAAATAAGAAGTTAAGGTGATGAGTAGAATCTTAGGAAAGTTAGATATGATACACCTCTGGAAAAATTTAATGGGAATAGAAAGGGGTATACTTTTTTTTTTTTGGAGGGCAGTTGGGGTTAAGTGACTTGCCCAAGGTCGCAAGGCTAGTTTTTTTTGTGTGTTAAGTGTCTGAAGCTGGGATCTCCTAACTCCACCTAGCCGCCTCATGGGGTATACTTTTTTCTTGGCCATACATGGCACCGTCACAAAAATTGATAATGTATTACAAGCAAATGCAGAAAGTAGAAATATTAAATGCAGCCTTTTCAAATTGCATTCAGTAAAAAGCTGCTGAAATATAAATTAAAAATTAAGTGGAGATTATATAATCTAATATTCAAGAATGAGTGGGTTAAAGAACAAATCCTAGATATAACTAATAGTGTCATTAAGGAGAATAACAATTAAGACCACAAATCAAAATTTGTCAGATACAGCCAAAGCAGTACTCAAGGGATACTATATCTTTTCTAAAAAAAAAAAAAAAAAAAAAAAAAAAAAGGGCAGTTCAATTGATTAAGCATGAAACTCAAACCTTTAAAAGGAAAAGAACAAATGAAAAAACACTATTACATACCAAAATGAAAATCCTGTATACCAAAAGAGTGATTAATATAATGTGTACATTATTGTGCAGACTGAAGGATTTTTTTTTCACTTTTCCTTTCCTTTTTTTTGGGGGGGGGTGCATTCTTTTGAATCGTGAATAACACAGAAGGATGTTATTTCATGATTTCATCACAGGCATATTTGCTCTCATATTGCTTGCCTCCCTACTCAAGGTATGGGAAAGGTGCCTGAGGGAAGAATGGAATTTGAAACTTAAAATTTTAAAGTATTAATTAAGTTTTTTAAATGCAATTGAGAAATATTTAGCAAAATAAATAAAAATGCATTTTGAAAATATTGAACAGATAGAAGTAATGGACATCACTTGCTTTTTACTCTTTACCTTATCAGAAAAACTTCTAACTTATTCGTATCATAAATGTTTGCTCTAGATTTTAGTTAGGTACTACTTATCTTTGTAAGGAAAGTGTTATATATTCTTATATTTTGTCTTGTTTTTAAAGGAATAGGTATGTTGTCATTTTATCAGAAGCTTTTTGTATATATATATATATATATTAATATTTTGTTATAATATGTTCAATTATGCATGTAGGTTTTTTTTTTTTGCCTGATATTGAACTCACCCTGCATTCTTAGTATAAATTCAGCCTGGTCATGGTGTATGATCTTTGTAATATAGTACTCTTATGTTTTTGAAAATTTTTGTGTCTGGTTTTCATTCTCAGGTTTGACTGTCTCTGGTTTCAGCATATAGACCATATTTGTGTCATAGGATGAATTTGACAGGATGCCTTTAATTCCTTTTTTCAAATAATTCATATAATATTAGAATTATTCTTTAAATGTTTGGGAAAATTCACATGTAAATCTATTTGGTTCTGGAGCTTTTTTTCTTTTTTTTTTTTTGCTTTTTGGAGGGCAATTGGGGTTAAGTAACTTGCCCAAGGTCACACGGCTAGGTTTTTTTTGTTTGTGTGTGTTAAGTGTCTGAGGCCAGATCTGAACTCAGGTCCTTCTGACTCCAGGGCTGGCACTCTACTCACTGCGCCACCTAGCCGCCCCAGGAGCTTTTTTCTTAGGGAGTTCATCTAGATTTTGTTCAGTTACTTTTTGTAATATGAAGTTATTTAAGTATTTTTTACTCTATTAATTTGGACAATTAGTATTTTTTCAAATATTCATTTATTCAGTTTAGATCGTCAGTTTTTTCGGCATACGGTAGGCAAAATCGTTCTTAATAATTACTTTTCTTTTTCATTAATTGTGATTTTACCTTTTAAATTTTTTATACTGATAATTTGACATTTTTCTTTCTTTTTCTTAATCCAGTTACCTAATGTCTTATCTATTTCCCCCCCCCCCCAAAAGTTTCTAGTTTTATTTATTAATTCAAATTTTTTTACTTTTGATTTTGTTAATCTCTTTTTTTAATTTTCAGTATTTCCATCTTGATGTTTGGTTGGGGGTTTTAATTTTCTCTTTTTCTAAGGTGTTTTTTTTAAATTGCATGCTTAATTCATTGATTTGTGCTTTTTTCTTTTTATTAATGAAAGAATTTAAATATAAATTTCCCCCAAGACATTTCTTTGGCTACATCCCACAAATTTTATGTTGTCTTATTGTTCTCATCTTTAATCAAATTATTTATCATTTTTGTAATTTCTTCCTTGATTTATACACTCTTTAGGATTAAGTTTTTGAATTTTATTATTTATTATAAAATTTAATTTTATTTTTATTCTTTCCTTCAAAGACCTATTATTGAAAGTAATTTTTATTGCATTATAGTTACTAAAAGATGAATTTAATATTTCTGCTTGCTTTCAACTATTTATGAGATTTTTGTGCCAAATATTTAGTCCATTTTTTGTGATTATGCCATGTATAGCTTAGAAATAAATGAGCATACTGTATTATATTCCAATTCAGTATTCTAAGTTTTCTGAAATTCTATTCAGGTACTTAATGGCTTCATTTTTTATTTTTTGGTAATATTTATCTAGGTTCAAGTGGTGTAAATTGAGTTCTGTTACTATTACATGTTTACTCTTTCCTTTGTCAGACTCATTTATCTTTTCCTTTAACAATTTGGTGCCTATATATTAATATTCATTCTCTGTGGGACCTTCTAGCAAAATATAGTTTCCCTATTTATCTTTTATTTAGTTATATTTTTGCTTTTTTTTTTCTGAGATCATAATTACTATCCCTGCCTTTTTAAATTAAGCTGAAGCATAATAGATTCTTTTCTTGTTCATTTTAACTCTGTGTATCTTTCTGTTTTAAGTGTGAAGACATGCCATCTCCCCATACAGTTTAACTTTGTTCCCTTTATAATTTCTCACTCCTGTTTACCTTTTTTATATTTCTCTTTATATCTTAAATTTTCTACTCAGCTCTGGCCTTTTTGTCACTTTTAAATAACATATTGTTGGATTCTGATTTCCATTCCATTGTACCATACTATTCCATTTTATGAGTGAGTTCACTCCATTCATATTTACAATTATGATGGGTCCTTTAGTCCTTTTCTTTTATACTGTAGTGCCAACACAATATTCACAGCACCAAGTGACTATGATTATACCTGCATAATTTTGAATTGCAAAATATAGCAGACTCTCCATTTATAAGACAGAAGCAAAACATTTATAAAGATACCAGAAAGTCAGATCCCCAAACCAGGAAACTGAATCCATCATAGCAACAAAGAAGTTAATAAACCATAACACATCAGGGAGCTACAGAATCCTTTAGCCTTCTCACAAACTCACAAGCCTAGCTCTCACAGCAGGGGCCAAACAAACACTCACAAACCTAGCTATCTTCTTGTGTGCATCTTCTCCTCCCTCCCAGCTCTAACTGCTCTGACTCCCAGCTTCCTGTGGGCTCTGCTCCACTTTTCAGCAAATTCCTCCCATCACAGGCTCCATGTGATTACAATCATACTGTTAGGGGGCAGGGAAGATTTTCAAATCAGGGAAGATCTTCAGATTCCCATTACCATTATATATACTTAATCCTTGTCTTTTCCCTTCCCCTACTTCCTCAATATGACTCTCTCTTTGCTTCTGACTATTGCCTCCTTTAATCTCCCTCCCTGTTATTCCCCATTTTCCCTTAAACCTTTTCATTTCTATTTCCTTTTTTGGTAAGGTGTCTTTTTGTACTGAATTCGGTATTTATGTTTTTTCTTTCCTTCTTTAACCAGTTCCAATGAGAGTGAGTCTCAAATGTCCTCCACTCCCCTCCCACACTATCACCTCTTTGTTGTATAAATTTCTTTTTGTGTATTTTACTTTATTTTTCCCTTATTCTTTCCCTCTCTTCCTTCCTCTTCCTATGCATTCTTCCCTACCCATTCCATTCTTTTCAGATTTTCCAAACACAACAGAATCACATCCAGGCTACCTACCTAATTAAACTCACCCTAACACACATCTGATAAGATTAAGTTCTGAGGGTTTACATCTATCATCTCCCCATTACAGTTTAACCTTGTTTGTTCCCTTTATAATTTCTCATGCCTGTTTACCTTTTTTATACTTCTCTTTGTATCTTAAATTTTTTACTCAGCTTTGGCCTTCTTGTCAGGAATGCTTTGAAGTCCTGTATTTTAGTAAAGTTCCTTTTTTTCTTTCCTTTGTAGCATTGCTCAGTTTTACTGGGAAGCTTCTTCTTGGTTGTAAACTTAGCTCTTGGGCCTTCTAGAGGATAATATTCCAGATTCTTCTTTTTTTTTTAGTTGTACTTTCTAAATCTTGTGTGATCCTGATTGTGACTCCTTGGTACTTGAATTTTTTTTCTTCTTGTTTGCCTTAGGTTTTCACCTATAAAATGAGAAAGGTGGGAGTAGATGGTCTTTCAAGACTCTTTTAGTTCCAAATTTATGTTCCTCTAAGCCTAACTAAAGGAAATTGCTTACTAAGTCCTAGAGTTTGAAAAGCCTGCCAGTAGAAGCAGTGCCTACCACAAAAGAACCCATAGATTCTTTGAGCACTGGAGAACTCTTTAGAGAAAGTGCTCTTGTCATTATTGTGTAGGAAAAAAAATAAGCAGAATAATTCAGATGCTATTACAGTCTCATTTTCAAGTGTTAATGATTGGTTTCTAAAATATTGTTTTAATATTCATTTGCCACCCCTGATCCTATCCAGTGAACCTTTTTAAAAAGAGGATGGAAAAACAGTTCAGCAAAATAAGCATTCTGTGAGTCAAGGTTGCTGGTACAGGTCATCATTTACACTTGTGGTGTTCACCTCTCCAGAAAAAAGCAGGATGTACTTACATGTGGCCCTTCTTTGTGGTCAGGTGTGATCATTATAATTACACAGAGCATGGGTTCTTTTTGAGTTGTTGCTGTTCTTCTTTCTATTTGTATTGTAGTTGATCTGTATATTGTCTTCGTTGTTTTTCTTACTCCACTGTACATTAGTTCATATGTCTTCCTCTGCCTCTTCATTCTTGTGGAGATCTTGGACTGGAAGGGATCTTAGTGGCCATCCTATCTAATAGATAAGGCCCTGAGGCCCAGGGAGCCTGAGTGACTTGCCTAATGTCACACAAAATATAAGTGTCAGAGATAGAATTTAAGCCCGTGCTCTCTGGTCCTCTGACTCCAGATGGTTCCATTGCTCATTGTCCTGTATCCTGCTGATACTTGATAATTTCTTATGGCTCAGCAATACGCTATTACATTACTGCACCATGATTTATTTTACCTTTCCCAAATTGATGGATATCGACTTTATTTCCAGTTCTTTGCTTACTTGCTCCCCTGCCCCAAGGGCTGCTATAACTGTTGTGGTGTATGTTCAGCCTTTTTTTCTATCTTTGACCTGTTTGGAATACATGCATAGAAGCTGACTCTCTGGACAGAAAAGCATGAACATTTTATTGTCTTTGCAGAGGTCCAAAGTGCTGTCCAGAATGGTTTGACTAATTATGTCACATCTTTGTATTAATGTGTTTCCAGTCATTCTTCCAATATTGGCTGTTGCCATCTTTTATCATCTCTGCCAACTTGCCTGGTGAGGTGCAACTTCAAAACTGTTTTGATTTGCACTTCTCTTATCATTAGTTACAATTATAGTTTTCAAGTGAATAAGTCATGAGGTCTTGAAGTAGCATTGTGGAAATATGACAGGAAAGGAGGGGACAGCTCCCTGAGGTAGAATCTGCATGACTTGCAAATTGATTGGATGTGGTAAGTGGGAGAGAAAAATAAAGGGTTGGTTCAGAGTGTGACTAAAGACCCTGAGGGCCCCATAGCAAGAGAAGGATTAAGGGTTACTTAGAAAGGTACCCTAGAGACAGGAAATGTGGGTTCATGTTCTGGCACTGCTTTTAAATAAAATGTATTTATTTGCACAAGTTTCATAACTTTTTTGGACTGGGGGCCAGATAATTCCTAGCTTACTTTCTACCTTTGATATTCTGTTTTCTATAATTTTGTGATTTTTAAAAATATACTATGTAAATTTTTACTAAATTTGCTCATGCTCTCTTGCATTTTCATGGTGCTTTATACTTTTCCAATTGTTTCCCATTATTTAAAAATTAGTGATATTATTTGGAATATCTTTCTAAAGACTTTTTGGGGAAAATTGTAGACAGACTTTAGGTACATAAGTTATTTTTTTCAATGAAATTTTATGACATGCCCTTTCCATTTTGGATGACAATTGGATGTCATTTAAACAGTGTACAGAACTCTTCACTAAGAAACCCATCTAGATAGTTCAGTGGGTAGAGTGCTGAACCTGAAGTTAGGAAGACCTGAGTTCAAATCTGGTCTCATATTCTTACTAGCTCTCTTACATGCTTCAGTTTCCTTAACTGTAAAATTCGGGTAATAATAGCACTTACCTCCCAGGGTTGTTCTGAGGATTAAATGAGATAATATTTGTGCCTTGCATATAGCAGGTGCTTAATAAATGCTGGTTTCTGTCCTCTATTCTATGACTTAGTAGGTTGAGCAGTTTGCCTGAGCCACAAACAGATTAAGTGACTTGCTTTGATTCACTCAGGTAGTTGTGTTAGAGACCAGATTTGAAATAATATCTTCCCACTTCCAAGTCTGGCATCCTGTCCACTATCCATACTATCCAGGATGATAGACTCTTAGACTTAGAGCTGGAATATACCTTAGAGGTCATCAAGACCTACTCCCTCATTTTGCAGATCAGGAATGGGAGGCATACAAGTGTTCTCCAGCAAGTCAGGATCATAATCCAGGTCTTCCTAACTATTACATTCTCCCCACTGAGAAATGAAGGTCAGAGATGTGGAGCTGGGTATAACTCACCAGAATAGAAGTTAAGATTTTAAACAATTTCTCTGACTGGCTTTAAAATATGCGGTTTTGAGATGCACAATTTAAAATGATATTCATTTTCTAGCATGAAACATTCACATAATTATAAGGTAAAAGGATAAGATGCAAATATGTTCTGCTTTTTCAAAAACAGGTTTTAAAACCATTTAATTTTCATTAAAAATCTGAATTTTTTAAAGAAGATAAAACAGCAGTTCTTATATTCAATCTAAATGTCTATCAAACAGTATCTAAACTTTTTAATGGAATTACTCAAAATGTTGGAAATACAATCCATTAGAAATTCTAAAATTGATAACCAAAGTTAAATGATGCTTTAAAAAACGTCGGATATCAAATTTGGTACAGCTGACTGCATTTTTCATAGCAAAGTATTAAAAGTTGCTTTCTTTTTGGATGTTAATGTATTTTGATTAGATCATTCTAGATCCAAGTGCAAATGATAATGTCTGTTCAATTCCTTACACATATAGCTGGGCTTTAACTAGATTATCACCATGCCATATTCTTTTTCACAAGAAACATGGGAAACTCTGGTATTAATAAATCATGAGATTATTTTTTATCAAGAAATTTGGCAAATTATCTTTACCAATTTTTCGGTAATGCCAGAAATTCATCTGGTTAGTAATAAGATTTGTGAATCATTCCAAAATACTTTTTAAAAGGAAATTGCTAAGATTTTTTTATGTAAAAGAAAACAAAACTTTTCTCATACTTGTTTATGATTATTATCATGAAATCAGGTCCTGAAGTATCTTTATCTTAAGTACTTAAAAAAAAAAAGTGCCTGCGTGCAGAGTTCTCTAGATTAACAAATGAGTGCTGGAGGATTGGAACTGAGTTTAAATGTGTCTTTAAACAAAGATCACCAATTTTTTTTTTTTTTGAAAATACATTCAGTCTTTATCACTGAAATTGAAAGGAAAGCAAGGAAATTGGGAAAACATGAACTTGCATGGTTTCATTGAAGAAACTGTCTCTTTAAATGTGGTTCACAGATTAAACTTAAGAAATGTTTGCATTGAACATTCTGACTAACCTAGAGAACTCAGGAAGGATGCAGCAGTTTTGTTAGTTAAAAAACACTATACAAATGTTGAGGGTGTCTGCATGACATTAGTGAATTGAAAGCATTTTGTTATCCTGTGATAAGGGCTAGACCAGGTGGCTCTATTCTGTGGCTTAGGATGTGGGTTTCTTTAGTTCTGCTTGCCCCAGACACAGGGGAAGCAAGTTAAGTATGCAAAATGAGTAGTATTTTAAATTTCACTATAGTTAGGTAATGATCTCATGTAAGTATGGACCATATGACCTCTCCTGCTAGTTATTTTCAATAAGTTAACTCAACAGACATTTATGAAACATTTTGTTACTCTGTATTGAGGATACAGAAAGAAAAAGGAAATTGTTCTTGCCTTCAAGGATCTTAAATTTTACTTCGTGGGGGGAAGTACTATTGTTAACTTCTATTTTGTTGTGCTGATTTGCATATATTTTCTAGTATATTGTTAGTAATCTAGAGCACCCCAAAATATTTCTTTTTCTAATAAGGAAACAGGAAATGATTATGATTTTATTTTTATGTTGTGAGATTAATAGAGTAGGTTCTTTGTTGCATCTGTGTTCTATTCCCATTTTCATGTAGCTATGCCTATGATGAAACATCCCCAAATACTCTCAGACTGAATACTCTCTTTGGTGTGTACCAGTTATTCTTATTTTTGCTATCTAAGGGATCAAGATGTTTCTTTAGGTACTTTAAAACTTAAGCTATGAATCATCTAATCACAAGTATAATGGACCAGCACTTGACTCTTGAGTTCCAGAGGTCTGGTTGTCACTTGGATATTTGCCTGCAATGTGATCTGGGACAAGCCATTGAAACTCCAGATTCTTGGCTTCCCTATCCTAAAATAAGGATGTGGCCTAGATAGCATACCTCATTTCCAGCCCCAAATTCCCACATTTTAGATAGATTAATCAGAGCAGAAGTTCCTACTTTAGTCAGCTCTTCTGCTTTATATAGGGTGTATGTTCCTCCCCCACCCTTGCTTTTTAAACTGGATTGAGACTGAATATGGGGTCTAAAGCAATGCAGGGATCTCGAGTGGAAAAAGTTTAAGAAGCCCTGAATTAGGATCTCCTTATTAACTCTAGTTCCAAATCAGTGTCTCATTTCCAACTTGGAATTATTTCCATAGGCACTTGAACTCCATGGCCACTTGAACTTGTTCACCATAACCTTGGCCATGGACCTCCTAGACTAAGTCAATTGGAACAAGATGCTTCTGAGAGATAGCAGTGTAATCCTAAGAGGACTAAACTTAGAGGCAAGGTCTGTATTTGCATTCTGACTGTTCTATTATTTGCCATCATGGGATCTTGAGCCAGTCATTTAACTTCTTTGAGCCTCTGATTTCTCCTATATAAAATGGGGATAACACTACTTCTTTGAGTTGGTAATGGAAAAGTACTTTGGGAACCATTCTTTAGCTTTTTTTTCCATTGCTATACTATATCAGCTGCTTACTTTAGCACTTTCTATTTACTCTGATTCATTATTTCTCACATCACTCAAATCTTTTCTTAATAGCCCTTAGTTGCCCTTTTCTTAAGTCAAAGTCATACTTATTTCCCTCCCAGGTCAGTTACCTCTTCCCTTATATGCCATTTATGCTTTCCTTGGAAAAGTCTGAATTTTCGTTGCCCTACTTACTTCAGTCTTCTTCAAATACATCATAAAATTAGTATTTACAAAACATATACTTGTAATAATATGCATAATGTTTTAAGGGAAAAGAACACAATTACAGTAAAGAATAATGAGAAAGCAGAAGTCTTTTACTTCAATGTCTATTTGTAAATGACTAAAATATCCCACTGAGTGCAGTGATTAACCCATTCAGGACCATTTGAAAAGCATATTTTGACAAGGAGCTATTAGCAATGCAAAACATCAACCTAACTTTTGACTTGAATTATTCACAATAAATAAAATGGTTTACCCAAAAGACTTTAAGAAATTTACTTCAATGCTTTTGAAAGACATATGAACTCCTTCCAAAATAAGGTTTATTTATTTGGTGTAGATCAAATTAGAGATAATAGTTCTCCGGATTTTGAATGGCCCTATTTAGTTCTTTTCACCTGAGCAACATTTCTCTACTTGGGCCTGTAATATATTCATCATTAAAATCTACACAAAATTAGTAACTATTTCTTTTTTATCTCCGGCATTATTATAGTCTGATTTTAATATTATCATTTCATCTCAAAACATGTAAGTAATAACAATTCTAAACATGTTTTATATGATCTTTTAACAACATAAATGACTACCTAAATATAAAGTTCTTTAACATGGCATTTCAATACTTCTCAATTATACTAACAAGTAAAAATGACATGTCTCTCAAGCTTCAAATTACTGATAAAATTAAACTGAAGATTTCAGTTAAAAAATAAATTCAAGTTGACACCACTGGTAAAAAATAAGTTCCATAAATATAGCCAGGTGTTGTTTCCTTTTTGTCTCTTTATCTCCAGCAACCAGCCAATATCTGGCACATTGTATAAGTACGTAATGCTTTTTGATGGTTTAATTGATTGAGATGATTTAATTGGGCTCCTGTTATAAGACTAATAGTCTATCCTAATTGTTGGTCCCTTTTTAGGCTTTTATTTATATTCTAAAATGAAGCCACATTGACCCTTTCCCAAAGATGTCCTTGGGCCCTGAACGCCCCTAATGTCACTCTAGGCCCTAAATCCTGATAATCCAGGGGTTCTTAACCTGGGGTTTGTGAGTTTATTTTAAAATATATTTTGATTTTTATATTTCAGTATGATTTGTTCTCTTGGTTATTATATATATTTTATTTAAGCATTTTAAAACATTATTCTAAAGGGCTTTGTTAGACTGCCAAAAGGTCTATGATCCACAAAAAAATTAAGAATCCCTGTTTTATTGTATCACTGTTGCATCTGATGCCTGCTCTTGGTTTTCAATGTATGCTTTTTATGATATTTTTTAAAATGGGAGAAAACTCTAAAAATAAATATATAAATATTGAAAGTATAAATATTTAAATTATTCTCCTGAAAACAGCACATGGTCTATTATAAACCTAGAATAATCTAGTTTAATCAACAATTGTCATATTTAAGGAAACCTGACTTTTTTTTATGAAAATGTTGGTGCTATTGATGATTTATAGACCATTTATTTCACTTTTTTACTCTGTGTTGGGGGTAGGAGGGTTGTTCCCACTGTACCTATATTGTGACCTGTGTAAATTTTTGTTCAGGCTTTATGGCTAAGTCAAGCTTGTACATGTTATTTAAATGACTTTCCAAGAAATAAATAGAATGTAGATCATTAGAAATTTCTTTAAAGCATCACCTAGCCCTAGCTTTGTTCAGTAAAAACTTTACCAATTACGTTACTTTTATAGAAAGTAAGGAATCTTAAATCTCTGCGTTTCTTTAGAAAATTTATTTCCTAGAGGGAACTGAATTTATTTTTATAACCTGCATGTGTGATGATTACATACAATTCTAGCTTGGGTAAAACATTTAATCTTTCCGGGTCTCTTTCCTCATCTCTGAAATATGGGGTTGGACTAGATAACTGCCAAGGTTCTTTCCAGTGCTGAAAAACATGATTATGAGTTTTATAAATATTACAATGAACTGTGATTCATTCTCTGCCCTCCAGAAACTTGCCATAAGCTGTACTCATGTACATTTTTCCAATGATGGACAAACACAGGAATTAAATAAAATGCATTATTTACAGGCAGCTGTATGAGTAAATTTTGTGTGGTGGAGGGTGATTCATGCACGTTGCATGTTTAGACAGGGTGGGGTTAGGGAAAAATCCCCTTCTCATTTAGTAAGGCTAAGGACTAGACATAATGGAGAAGGTAAGGTGTTAGAAGTTTTAATTGTGGGGCCATGGAATTGGCATGCTCACACTCTTCTGTTTATGCGTTAGAAATGTCTTTTCAGTTACCTTTAGCAAAACAAATGGGTGTAGTTAGTTTCTTTTAACTTACAATGTCACTTGAGTAAGAATATAGTTATCTGTATTTTTATTTCTCATCCTTTTTTCATTATTTTAATTATAAGAAATTCATCCTTGGAAAAATGTGGAAAATCTGTATATTAATACATATAAAGATGACTTGTTCACTGCTAGACCTACTTTATACATTCAGTGGTAGAATTCTCACTTTTCAAAATCTAATAAAAAAGGGCAGAAGGACTAAAGGACAGGGTAGAAGATCTAGATTCTAGGCCCAGATCTCATTTATACTATATCCATCATTGTATCTGAGAATTATTCATTATAGGTATTCAACAAATTAAAATGAATGAACCAGTGTACAGTCGAATAAAACACCTGGCAGTTACTGGAATGTTTTTAAGCAACAAATCAAATATACAGAAGTAAAAACACTAACAAACCCACAATTAAAACCAAAACAAAACATGAACATTTTCCCCCCTTGAACCTGTGGCCCAACATATTCTCATTCAATCAGCCAACAATATTCATTAAGCACTTGCTATGTACCAGACACTGTACTACCCTGAGGATACAAGTTTAAAGAATTAAATAATCCTAAGGAGTTTACATTCTGATATGGAGAGAATAAGCACACATATGAGTACATACAGTATACATATCAAGTGTTATACTGTTCAGTGGTTAAAGTGCAGGCCTCCAGTCCGGAACAGCTGAGTTCAAATCTGGCCTCAGGCACTTACTTAGTTGGATGAACCTGGGCAAGTCACTTAACCTCTTCATGCTTCAGTTTCTTAAGTTATGAATTAGGGGCAATAATAGCTTCTACCTTGCAAGATTGTTGTGTGGATCAAATGAGGTAATATTTGTAAAGAGAACTCAGCCTTGTACCTGACACATATTATATATAAGTACTTAATCCCTTCTCATTGCTCTTAACACTTAAAGCTGTTGAATATAAGATCATTTAGGAAGAAGGATGCTAACAACTGGGGATCAGCAAAGGCGTCATTCAAAGACAGAAATGGAGGTAAGAGGGGGTGTAGATGGCACAGTGAATAGAGCACCAGCTCTGAAATCAGAAGGACCTGAGTTCAAATCCAGTCTCAGACAATTAACAAGTACTAGTTGTGTGACCTTGGGCAAGTCACTTAACCCCAATTGCCTTGCCTTCCCCCCTCAAAAAAAAAATAAATGGAGGTAAGGAAGAAATGTGTTCCTAGTGAGGAGGAATGCATGGCACTTGCCCTTTTTCCCTAATGGATTTAAAATGGTACCTATTTCTTGAGGGGGAGAGATGGTGAGATTCTAATAGAGTGGTCTATGAGACCACCTTTTTCTCAAGTACCACTTAAAGGCACTTTATCAGACCAAGAGATTCTATCTAGTAGATTGGTCAATGAAATATCAAAATATTGGGATGTAAGGTCCTCTGGGAAAAATCGCTGTCTCCAAATCAAGTAAAGGTGTTTATTGGTGGTAACAAAAGACCACACAACAGGACACACCAAGCAGATTCCTTTGTCCCTGAAGAGAGATACAACTTAAGGGAAACTCCTGAATAAGGAGGGGTGGCAGTCTCCCAGGGAAGAGTGGCTTAAGGGATAGGAGTCCTTATGGGAGACCATCAAGGGAGTCCCCAGCTTAAAGATACCTGAGTAAAAGGGATGCCCCTTAGCTAGGAGCAGCTAGCAATTCTTATAGAGTAGAGCCTGCTATGGGTGGGGAGATGAGGTGACTAGAAAGTTTAGGGTATCATCTATTCCATTGTTCACCCTGGGGTGGAGCAGTGACAGGGCCCTGTTAAGTGGTACTTGAAGTAATGGGCTTCTCATTGACCACTCTATTTGAATCTCATCAAGTAGGCCTTTTTTTTTTTTTTTAACCATCTTCATAAGCTTCCTATATTATGGCTAGTGTGAAAATGTGGTTCTGAAAATTTATGAATTTTATTGCTTTGGATTTGTCTGTGCTATGTTGAAATCACTATAGAGTAGACAGCTCTTCTGGAATCAAACTTTTCAAGGAGAACATAAATGCCAGTGAAGAATAAAACTCTGACTAAAGAAAATTATTCTAGCTAATGACAATCAGAAATTTTTCTTCTATACCAGTGCCAGGCTTATAGATAATCAGCATTCATAGAAGATATGATTATAACATTTTAAATTTATATATGAAAAAAAGAAAGCTAGAGAAATAATTTAATTCCTTTCATAATTGTTTATGAAATTGCCTGCCTAATATTAAAAAGCTAGTTTCTTTGATGAAAAATATTCTGTAAACTTTTAAAAAGTAGACAAAAGATTACAAAAGACACTGAACATAGATTGTACTTAGTACTGTTATAAAGGAAAAACCTGAGATCAAGTTTCTTAATAATTAATGATTAGTTTATTAATGATGCTAGCTAATAATCAACAAATTGATAGTGACTTCTCTTGGTAACCAAAGACTCCTAAGGAAGACACTGAATGTCTTAAATATTTTTTTTTTTTTTGAAAGGGAATGCTACTGACAGGAGAAGTCAGCTCTAATTGGTAGACATTTAATAAGGAGATGGGCTAGGAGTCTTCAGCTTCTCCTGCTGAGAACATGACTTGATCTTGAGACTCTGCCACCTCCAGCAATCTTGACAGGAGAATCCCTCTCCACCCAGATCACTCAGATTTTCTGCTTGAGCTGGGTCACCTTAAATTCTAATGGAGGGTTCCCAGAGCCAGGTCTTGTTTCCTCAGGGCAAAAACTGGCCCAGACTGGATTCTGTTTACACTTTAAACAGTAGTAAAGTCTTTTAGTCCACTCTAGATACTGGAGCATATTCTCTGAGGCATAGGGGCATCTCATCAACCAGCCATATCCTTTAGAGACTGACTGATCAACTGGGGCTGGACTCTAAATGAGGAAATAAAGGAGGGAAAAAAACAAACCTGGATCCTAGTTTAATAATTGGTTATTAATAAATGGCAAAACAGCGATTTCTCTCATTGCTAAATGTTTAGATAAAATGTTCTCCTTTTGGGATATTTTCTTGCCTTTCTCATTCAGTTCTTTTTAACAGGTTCTAACAGGTTTTTATTTTATTTCATTTTTTTATCTCTAAGAAAACACTTTCTAGGAATATTAATTCAAAGTGAAATCATTCATCAGACATTTCCACGTCCATTTATCCGATGTTCTATCAAGTCTTGACATTTTTTGACAGTTGTTATTTTGTATTTATACCCTGTAGATGCATATCTGAATACTATTGAGTTAGGAAAGACATTGTATGTAAAACCTGAGACTGACTTGGTACCACATATTTCCTTAGTACTGGTCTTAAGATCAAAAGACCTGAGGGGCGGCTAGGTGGCGCAGTGAATAGAGCGCTGGCCCTGGAATCAGAAGGACCTGAGTTCGGAGCCGGCCTCCGACACTTAATCCGCACAAACAAAAACCTAGCCGTGTAACCTTGGGCAAGTTACTTAACCCCAATTGCCCTAAAGGGGCGGCTAGGTGGCGCAGTGAGTAAGAGTGCCAGCCTCGGAGTTTGGATGACCCGAGATCAGATCCGGCCTCAGAAAATGAGCACCCACGCATAAAAATCAAATGACTAGCCGTGTAACCTTGAGCAAGTTACTTAACCCCAATTGCTTTAAAAAAAAAAAAAAAAAAAAAAGATCAAAAGACCTGGATTTGATACTTCATAAAATTATGTAGAGAGATGGAACAAAACCTAGCAGTCATATGAACAAATTAATGAATGAACAAGCATTTATTAAGTTTGTGTGCCAGATACTGTGTTAAGGACTGGGAATGCAAATAAAAGCAAGAAAGATAATCACTCTACTTAAGGAACTTACATTCTAATGAAAGAAGACACCACAATAAGGGAAGCTGGAACATACATACATGGTAGCTTGATTTGGAAATGGCCTAAAAGTAGAATGGGCAAGAAAAGGGAAAAGCTCCTGAATTAGAAGTCAGGATCCTGGGGGCAAATTCCAGGTTCCTGTGGGAGAGGGATGAGAGACAGAGTAAAGGCAGAATGGTTTGATAGTGGTCAATGAGACTTAATTTTATTTTCCCCCCATCCCCACCCCCCTTTTTTTTAAAGCATTAGGTAACTGAGGCCTGGAGAGGTTAAGTGACTTAAGTGACCAAGGTTATGGGAGTGCCAAGTGTCAGAGTTTAACTTGAGTCCATGTGCTCAGACTCCAGGTCTGAAGTTTGTATTACCTGTCCAACTCTGGACAAATTATTTAACTTATCTAAACCTCAGTTTCTCATTTGTTAACTAGAGAAAATAACTTCTACTTCCTACCTCATGGAGATTTATATAAGGAAAATGCTTCATAAACCTTAAAGTGCCACAGAAATGTGAAATATTATTAATATCTTTATTTCAAGATCCACATTAGACTTATATGCAATACAACAATTTAATATTTCAGTAGGTTTAAGCATCCATAGCCAAATCCCAATTCTAAGTACCCTTAAGTCATCTTCCATTTAAGGGGATAGAAGTGTCATTTGAAAGTTATATTTGGACTGGATCAAATTTATTTCCTCTTCTTAAACTTGGAAATGGTAATAGTCCTCAGAATGTCTGGATTAATGTAAAATGTGCCAAGAAGTCCCTAGGGGATTACAAATAGGGGATTTCCTTTCCAACATACCTCTTGCCACTAAGGACTATGAAGGATGAAAGTAAGAAAGGAAGGGGAACCCAAATGCCATCTGAAGGCTGTTTTCTAAATTTGTCATTTCTTGTCCTATGTCTTTAGATAAATATTTCACTTTGAAATTACAACTGCAAGTCATAATTCATTGGTAATACTCTTATTAGGAAATGACAATATGACTTTACTTCATTTTCTGATAATGTATCTGATTTGTACTACAATTTATATGATTTTACAAACAAATCATGGAGTTGGAAAGGATTATAGAGCCCTTGTAGTCCAGACCATATCCATGTAAGAATTGACTCTAGAATATTTTCATCAGTTGATCAAATTTTGTGATGTCTTTTGAGGAAGCAAACCTGTTACCTTCTCAGGTGTACTGTTCTACTTTTAGATAGCTCTTAACAGGAAAATTTCTTTTCATTTACCTGAAGTCTGCCTTTCTGCAGCATCTACCAGTTGTTCTTTGTACTTCTCTGGTGCTAAGCAGAAAAAGATCTAATTCCTTTTCCATATGGGTAACCCTTCAAGGAGATGATTATCATGTCCTCTATATATCTTGACAGATCTAAATATCCCCACCGCCTTTAGCCAAATCTCTTATGAAATGATTTCAAGGCTTCTCACCATTCTGGCTGTGCTCTTTTTTATGCATTCCAGTCCAGTAATGTTCTGTTAAAATGTGGCACCCAGACTTCCAGGCCATATGGGCAGTAAGATGTAGGACTAGATATCTTCTCTGCTCCCCACAACCTCTAAAACATTTTCAAAACAGAAACAATGAGCTAAACTTAAAGCAACTTCAGCTGTCCATTGTCTAGGATACCCAGAATCCAAAAAAAAAAAAAAAAGATTAAAAATCCCAAACAAATCAAAAAACTATGATCTTACTGACCCTGAGCTTACTTAGCACTTCTCTGCCATCTCCCATACTAACTGCAATGAGGCTTCACTAGCAGATCCAGTGACCTGCAGCAAAAAGCCAATCCCATACCCCAGTCCCTCTTTCTAGGACTATGGAGACCCCAGCTCCAGGCTGTAGAAGTTTTCTTGTGCAGTGATATATAACTAAAATGCAGGAGCAAAGGACTGCTGGGGGCTGCAATACTGTAGCACCAGTGCTGCAAATCTCATGGTACCCTCATAGTAAAGCTTTGAACTGCTGCTGCCAGAATGGACAATCCTTTTATTAATCCTGAAGGAAAGAACACAACATCTGGAGTGAGTTCTGATCATTTAAGAGTCACTTGGGGGGTGGCTAGGTGGCGCAGTGAATAGAGCGCCTGGCCCTGGAATCAGAAGGACCTGAGTTCAGAGCTGGCCTCCGACACTTAATCCACACAAACAAAAACCTAGCCGTGTAACCTTGGGCAAGTTACTTAACCCCAATTGCCCTAAAGGGGCAGCTAGGTGGTGCAGTGAGTAAGAGCGCCGGCCTCGGAGTTGGGATGACCCGAGATCAGATCCGGCCTCAGAAAATGAGCACCCACGCATAAATAATGACTAGCCGTGTAACCTTGAGCAAGTTACTTAACCCCAATTGCTTTAAAAAAAAAAAAAAAGAGTCACTTGGGCCAGAGAGTTCATCTCAGCTAGTAAACTGTGAATTGCCTAGCATAGGAAAAGGCTGAGATGTTTTGAGATCTAGCCCCTAAGGAAACCACTTTAAGAGGGGATAGAATAAGAAAGTGAATAAAGAGAAGTGGGGAGGAAAGAATGAAATTATTAAAGATCGCAGGAAGAAGAAAACTTCCTTGAACATCAGCAGACAAATTAACGAGAACATTAACAACAGAAAGAAATGTGGCCTTCAGATCTGGTAAATGAGTTCAATCATCTCTGAATAAATACTGCAGAACAAAGGAGAATAATTCATATTTTATGAGACAAATGACCTTGCAGAATGTGAGGAAAACATGGAACCCCAACACCCGGGGTGTTTTTTTGTTTGTTTGTTTGTTTTTTTACTGTTCACTTCAAAGAGGCTAGTAGAGGGCAAGAAACGTAATTAGACTCTCTTGCAGGCCTTTTCTACTATTTAATAGCAAATGGTTTTCTAAATGGATGATTTATTGAAAAATGTTTAGAGTAAAAAATAACAGCTCCTGGTCTTTGTGTGCTTATATCTGTGAGAGTTGTTCTTAACTGGGTTATGGGATTCCTGTACCCTCTGTTAACTGATAATACAAACAACCATGAAAAATATTCTATGGACTCATTTTGTAAAATGATAGCAACATGGCTTCCCGTTTTCCCCTTTTTTACAAAAAAAAAAAAAAAGCCAAGTGTGTAATAGAGACATTGTTTTTTTCTGTTTCCCAAAAGAGTCTAAGACAATGACATGTTGTAATACAAGACCTTTCCAGATCTTTTATTTGTTATCTTTTAGCATTATAATTTGCTTAGGGTTTGAAGGGAGAAAAAAGAAAAGAATCGGGGAGAGTCTGATTCAACCTATGGCTGACCTTGCAAATATATTATTCATTGCATGGGGCTGCAAGTTTACTCTCATGGATTTGGGATGGTGTCTGTGAGCCATTTTATTTCTGTATTTCTAGAGGCAAGGATAACAAATAGATACAATGAACAAAACGAATGTTTGATTGAGTTTGTTCATAGCCTGCATTTTCTTGTTTTTTGAAGTTAATTTTTAGTTTTCAACATTCACCTACATAAGTTTTAAATTTTCTTCCCTTCCCTTCTCCCCTCCCCAAAACAGCATGCAATCTGATATAGGCTCTACATATACATTCCTATTAAACATATTTTCACATTAGTCATGTTATATAGAAGAATTAGAATGAATGGGAGGGACCACTAGAAAGAAAAAAGCAAAACAAAACAAGAAAATAGTCTGTTTTGCTCTGTATTCAGATGTCATTGCTCATTCTCTGGACGTGGATGGCATTTTCCATCGTGAATCCATTGGAATTGTTTTAGGTCCTTGCATTGCTGAGAAGGGCTAAGTCTGTCAAAGTCAGTCATTACACACTGTGGCATGGCCTGAATTTCTTAACTCTTAGTTCTGCACAGCCAGTCTTCAGATTTTTTTTTTTTAAGCAATTGGGGTTAAGTAACTTGCTCAAGGTTACACGGCTAGTCATTATTTATGCGTGGGTGCTCATTTTCTGAGGCCGGATCTGATCTCGGGTCATCCCAACTCCGAGGCCGGCGCTCTTACTCACTGCGCCACTTAGCCGCCCCTTTAGGGCAATTGGGGTTAAGTAACTTGCCCAAGGTTACAGGGCTAGGTTTTTGTTTGTGCGGATTAGTTGTCGGAGGCCGGCTCTGAACTCAGGTCCTTCTGATTCCAGGGCCGACGCTCTATTCACTGCGCCACCTAGCCGCCCCAAGTCTTCAAATTTTAAAACATGTTATATAGGTACTTTAAACAGGTTAACATTTGCTGAGGACCTTTTCCTATACTTTATTATACTTTGCGTATCTTACGTCTGTAAGATGCATCAACAGACAAGTATAGGGGGCTTAAAAAGGCTCCTCTCTGGAGTTCTTCCTCCTCTCCCACCCTTGCTCCCTAGTTGGGATCTCTATGAAAATGTTGGCCCTCTACTGTACTTCTGTCATTAACACTTTATTCTCCTCTGACATATCTATAGAATTCTGGATCCTTGACTTTCTTCAGTAAAGACCCATTGGTAATTTAAAAATAATCTCTGGACAAACAGAACTTTTTTCAGGTGCTTCTCTGAGAGAAAGCAGAGATTTAGTTCATATTCTAATCTTGAGCTTTTTCTATAAAAATAACTTTATTAAAATAACAGACAAATTGCTCACTAGTTGCTAGGTATAAGTCAGAAGGATTCAATATAGATCAAGAAAAAAAGAAATACAAACAAACTATGGTATAAATGAAATAACTTAGTCAATTTCAAGTGGTGGTCATCTCTTTTTAACAGTACAGAGCTAATGCAGTGTAATTTAAAGAAATATTCACTACAAATCGAAAGACTTAGGTTCGAATACCTACCCTTCTACTAACTAATGAGTATGATCTCTAGATTTAACATCCTTCATACTCTTGTCTGTCAAATGGGGAAGAAAGTCATATGATGAATTGTGTAAAACCACTGCTTTCTTATTCAGTTTCTTTTACTTCCTACCTTGTTACAAATCATAGACATCTAAGTACCCCCAAAAAAACCCCAACCCACATCTCATGATAGTGTGTGATCCAAAGGGTTCGTGGTAGGTACAAGTTAATAATGACTTCATATTACAGTTTTAAAAAATAGCACCTTTTGGTTAGAAAAGGAGTTTAACTGTTAATGCAACCAGGATAATGCGTAACAGATATATAGCTTAAGTGCTAAACAATTTCCCACACAATGTTAAAAGAATATCTACTAAGGTCACCAGTGTGTTGGATTGTGTGTGGGGTTTAAAGGGGAATTCATATCAGAGTAGCACAAAAGTAAAGACTTATTTTATATTACTCTTTTTTACATGCTCTACAACTAAAGTGATCTAAGCCCTAACGTTCAGTCTTGGGCTTTCTTTTCTCTGTATATACCCTCACTCTTTTGGTGATCTTAGGTCCCATGAGTTTGACCATCATCTCTATACATATGACTCTCTCAGATTGCTGTATTTAGTTTTTGTCTCACTCTTTGTCTCACATTATCCACATCTTCTTATACATTTCAAAGTGGGTATCCCATATGTTAAATTCAATTTGTTCAAAAGAGAACCCATTTCCCCCCCCTCCCTAAACCATCCCTCTTCCTATTCTGTTTCTTCTCAAAAATATCACCATTCTTCTACTCACTCAGTAATACAAGCTGAATTATCCTCTATTTCTCTCACTCTTCATATCAAATTACTTGCTAGATCTTGAGGATTCTACCTCTATGGCACCTTCTCATATCTATCGGATTAGCTAAGGTGTCAGAAAAGGACAAATGCTGGAGTGAATGTGGAAAAAAATAGGGTTGGTGATGTTGTGAAGTAGCCCAACCATTCCCAAGAATAGTTTGGACTTGGGCCCAAAGGACTGTAAAATGGTGCATACTCTTCAGCCCAGAAATACTGTTTTTGTTCATCTTTCATTTTTGAAGATGACCAATGACTTCACAATGGAATAGGTGATGTCTTACTTTGCACATGAATTAGATATTTTAAATGGGGCCGAGTTGCACAAAGTAGTCAGCTTTACTCTCTCTTCCTGAATCATTGGCATCCAATGGCAAGACAAAAGTTAAGATGAATAATGATAGACCGGGATGTAGTGGATGACCTGACAAAGCTCTAAGTACTACACAGTGCCTTCTTCAGCCACCTTCATGGCTGTTGGAATAAATTGTTCTCATCCACCCATTCCACTGGGGAAGTCTTCACATGCTTTGGGATATATTTCTCTAATTCACTGATGGGTTTGAGGCCCAGCAATATTGCTACTAGATTTCTACCCCAAAAAGTTCAAAGAAAAAATAAAAGAATTAGGAGAACGATAAATATAGCAACGGTACTATTGTAAAGACAGTCAAGTGTGAAAGATTTAGTAACACTGATCGATAAAATGAGCCCCCACATTCATAAAGGACCCAGGATGAAAAATGCTGCCCACCTCCAGATAGAAAACTGATAGATGTGTAATGCAGATTGAAGCATATGTTTTTTCTCTTTCTCTATGTTTCTTGCTTTTTTTTCCAGTAATATATAATGCGGAAATATGTTTTATTTGACTTCATAGGTATAATGTGTGTCATGTTTTTTGCCTTCTCATTTAGAGGATGGGGGGGAATCTGGAATTGGAAAAAAAATTTAAATATTAATTTAAAAAACGTAACCATTTAATCTTTGTTTAGTTCCTTATGCTCATTTATCTTTACATTTTTATGTTCCTCTTAACTACTGTGTTTGAACATCAAAATTTCTACATAGCTCTGGTCTTTTCATCTGGAATACTTGAATATCCTCTTCATTAAAGTTATACTTTTTTCCTTCTATAGCATTTCAGTCAATTTTGCTAAGTAAGTTGTTCTTAGCTGTAAACCCACATCCTTTGCCTTCTGGAATATCATATTCTAAGCTCTCTGTGTAGTGTTGCCTGTGAAATCATGTGTGATTTTGATTATAGCTCCTTGGTTCTTGAATTCTTTCCTTTTGACTTGCTTACCATATATTTTCTTTGGCTGGAAGCTTTGGCTTTTGTCTATGATGTTCTTGAGAGTTTTCATTTTGGGATTTCTTTCAGGAGATAATCAGTGGATTCTTTATTAACTTTCTCTTCCACTTCCAAGAGATCTGGGGTAGTTTTCTTTTATTCTTTCTTGAAATATAATGTGCTAGTTCTTTAATTTGGTCATGGTGTTCAGATAGTCTAACAATTCTTAAAATTTTCTCCTGAATCTGTTTTACAGCTTTGTTGTTTTTGCTATTAAATACATTTTTTTTTAGTCTTATAACTTTGATTTAATATTGTTGTCCCATTGAGTCACTGGATTCTATTTGGTCCATTCCAGTTTTTTCCCCCCTTTTTGGAGGGCAATTGGGGTTAAGTGACTTGCCCAAGGTCACACCGCTAGTTTTTGTGTTAAGTGTCTGAGGTTAGATTTGAACTCAGTCCCTCCTGACTCCAGGGCTGGTGCTCTGCCACCTAGCGCCACCTAGCCGCCTCTCCATTCCAATTTTCAGGAAGGTTGTTGCTTGGGCAAGGTTTTATAAACCAAACTGTCAATTTCCTTTCCAGTTTTTTCTTACATCCCTTTCATTTGTTTTCCATCTTTCCCCTCAGATGCTCTCCTTTCATTGATAAATAAAACCATTTTAAAAAGCTTTTCTTTCATCTCTTCCAGAAATTTGAGTTGAATTTGTTTTCTAAATTCAACTGTATTTTCCTCTGAGGCTTTGCTTTTAGAGTCATTCTCTTTTCATGGGTTTATGTTTCAAATTGGAGTCATTCTTTTTTGAGTTTGTTTCTTGAACATTCCTGTTGTTGTAATAGCTCCTGGGAGTTGGGGGGGGGGGTGTTCTTATTTGTCTTCTCATTCTTCCAGACTAATTCTTGACTTTGAAGTTGATGTTAACAGCTGTTGCTGCTTTCTTGGGCTATTGTTGTTGTGTTCTTCTAATGTTTCGTGAACAGCTTAGGCTGTAAGGCTTTTAATGCTCCCCAGGTGGTCAAATTCAGAGCAAAAGTCTGATCACGGTCACCCTAGTCTGAGTTTTTGCAAATGTCTGTCAGTTTTAGGTCTGAGACTGCTGAACTCACCTTCTGTCGGCCAGCCCTAAAGCTCTGCTTGTTCAGTGACAGAATTGTGAGCTTCCTTTTAGTCTCAGATTCCTGCCTTGGCTATTCCTATGTAAACTTCTGACTTGCCTAGAAGCTGGAACTAAGGTCACACATCTGAGGCATGCCACCCATGATTGCTTCTGAACTTGTCTAGTGCCTATAGCTGCCCTCTACAAGCTGCTTCTTGGTGTAGGCCGTTCTGGATATTCGACCCAGCCCAGACTAGTGGATTATAGAGCTACCACTTGGCACTTACATGTGGGGCCCAAGCATGGGTCTGGGACCTCCTTTTGTACAGCAGCCCCTTCTTGACTGCTATAGCACTCCATGTTATGCACTTCTGTCTAGACCTCTTCCCCAGTGTTCACAGGACTTCTCTGTCTCTGCTTCTCCATGTCAGCTTGGGTTGGACAGATGAGTCACTGTGACTTTTTTTTTTTATTCCCCCGTTGGGATTTGGTCTGGTTAATATTCTAGATTTGTCTGGAAGAGGTATTTCTTGCTACTGCTCAGGTATATTGCCTCTGTCTGGGCAATAACTTGGGCAAATTTGCCCTAGTTATGTTTTTAATAATCTTTATAATGCCTATCTCATTGGGTTGTTATGGATATCAGATGAAATAATATAAACTTCATTCGTAAATATTGAGGCATGATATGTCAACTGTTATTCTCCTCACATCATTTAACCTCAGAAATGCTCTTTGACAATTTTTTTTTCATTTCAATTCATTTTCACTTGGCAATGGTATCCACCAAAACTGGTAGAAAACATTAAACAGGATTTCTTCAGCTGTTCTTCTCAGAGGAGTTGTTTCTGTGATAATTGCTTAATATGTGTCAAAGAATCTCTGAAACCTTAAGTCTATTTTTCTTTCCCTAATTCTGTAGTTTCCTATGTCTAAAGATTTGTGAGCAGTTTTCTAGGGACTTTGATGACTCCTTTTGCTACGTATAAGCAGAGCTGATCTAATATTGGTTGGTTTCAGGACCTGCCAAACTGGCATTGTAGATGGCCAGGGGAATCTTGTGATTGGAGCAGTTGTGATTTGGAAAATCATTTTGGTAAAATCATAGTTGAGCTGAGCTAAGCTAGTTCTAGGGATTAGAGATAAATGTTTAGGTGTAGAGTTTAGTCAGAATGTCTTAATGTCATTGGAGATAGGTTAGAAAGGAAATAATACTATGACTGCCCATGCCACTGCCATCACCATCACTGCCAGTGCCTCTGCCATCACACCTACCACCACCTTCACTGCTACTACTACCATTACTACTACAGCCCCAGCTAGATAAAATTTATATCATGTTTTAGAATTTTTAAAATTTACACATATCATTTCACTTGGTCATTTCAACAGTGCTGAGGTAAACAATTCAAAGGAACATTCTCGTTTATTTGTTATACAGTTCACATGATCATAATACTGTTGTGTTCCTAATTCAGTGTATAGGGCATACCTTATACATGGTTGTTGTGAGGGAAGTTTGTAAAGCTTAAAGAATACTTTAAGGGTTAATTACTATCATCAATATTTAGCTCTAAGAAAATAAAAGCATCTTTTTGTAGTGGAGAGAATGCTGGATTTGAAGTCAGAGAACCAGAATTAAAATCCTTGCTCTTCTACTTACTATCTTTATGACCCTTTATGAGTCACTTAACTGTTCTTGGCATCAGTTTCCCCATTTGGATGATGAGATGGTTAACTTGAATTATCCATAAGTGTGTAGAATGCTAGAATTCAGATCAGGAAGACTCAAAAACTTACTACCTTTGTGAATATGTGCAAGTCACTTACCCTATTTGTGCCTCATAGAGCTGTTGTGAGGTGATCAAATGAGATAATATTTTTTAAAGGTATATACATGCAAACCATTACTTTTTTTGAATTACATTTTATGTTTATTTTTAGTTTACATCGTTCATTTCCAGAAGATTTTGAGTTACAAATTTTCTCCCCATCTTTCCTCTACCCACCACCCCAAAACAGCGATCCCATGAATACCCTCTCCCCCAATCTGCTCTCTCTTGTATCCTCTCCCCTCCTTCCTCTGACTTTCCAGTAGGGGAAGATGTATCTCTGTGCCCCAGCACCTGTATATCTTATTTTCTAGTTGCATGTAAAAATTAATAATATATATGTTTTTAAACATTTGATTTTAAAACTTTGAATTCCAGATTCTTTCCCTTCCTCCTTCATCACCTACCCTTACTAGAAAGATGAGCAATTCAGTATAGGTTGTACATGTGTAGCTATGCAAAACATTTCCATAGTGGATATATTGTGAAAGACTGATTATATTTCCCTCCATCCTATCCCATCTCCCACTTGTTCTATTCTCTACCTTGACCCTGTCCCTTTTCAAAAGTATGTGCTTCCAACCTGCCTTTCCCTCCATCATCCCCTCTCTCGTCCCCTTCCCCCCTACTCTCCTGTAGGGTGAGATACCCCATTTAGTGTATATGTCATTCTCTCTCTAAGCCAAATTCAATGAGAGTAAGATTGACTCATTTCCTTTTTGCCTTCCTGTTCTTCCCCTCCATTGTAACAGTTTTCCCTCATGCAAACCTTTATTAAAAATTCTCCAGGAAAGTGACCACTAGGAATAATGGGAAAGGCACTGATTTTACATCAGAAGACCTAGGTTTGAATGCCTGATTCACCACTTGTATAGGCAATTCCCCTTACCTCCTAGAATTTGATATTCTCTCAGGGCCATACTAGCTCTAAATTTGATGAAAGAAAGAACAGCATGTATTAAGTCTTTACTTTGTGACAGGCACTGTGCTAAGTGTTGAGGATATAAAGATATACCAAAAGAAGACATTCCCTACCCTCAAGGAGCTTATATTCTAAAGGTGAGAGGGTGAAGGTGCTTGGTATGGGGCATGAATGTCTAGAACAAGGCTGGAATGAGAATGAAAGCAGCCAGCCTTCCACCCCTCTATAAAATGTAGGTTCCAGGAGGAACTCACCAATAGGAGAAGGGGGAGGGGGTGGACTTGTGGAGGTATATATATATACCAAGGGCATCAGACTGTAGGGTAGGCTGTGGAGGCAGCTGTAGGGGGGGGTCATTATTTTGAAATCAGGAGAAAGTCAAGAATAGGACCAGCCAGGGAATGACAATGATCCTATGATCCTTTTGCCCCATTGGATATCTTATCACTAGTATAACTAGCCTCAGGTGGAGGCTGAAGCTGCTATGACTCTAATGGGGAAGGAATTGGGAGTGGAGTTGTTCCCTTATTACTGACTGTTGGCTCCTGTGTCATTAGAAACCTTGACTCTTGGGGTCTCCTGCTGCAGGGATATGGAGCAGGAAGTCTGGTGTTGGGGGACTATTTTGTGATTCATCATCTCTTGCTGTAGGTCAAGTTCTGAAAATTTTTGCACCCAAAGTGGGCTGAAGTTTCTGTCATTAAGTTGGGTGAGCCAGAAAACCTGAACCTTCATTGGCTAGAGAGTTGCTATTGGGAGATAAAACTCAACAATATTCAGTCTACTCTGATCACCAATAACATTAAATACACAGAGCAGCTAGGTGGTGTGGTGAATAGAACACCAGCCTAAAGTCAAGAAAACCTGAGTTCAAATCCAGCCTTAGACACTTGACACTAGCTGTGTGATCTTAGACAAGTCACTTAACCCTGATTGCTTCACCTTTCTCCTCAAATATATATATATATATATATATATATATATATATATATATATATATATATATATATATATAAAACATTAAGTACAAATTAGTAAAATGTACAGTTTTCTTTATTAGGCTAATTAATTGGTTCGCTACTTTAGACTGTTTACAGTTTCTAAGTACAATTGTGGTGGTAGTGCTTACATTTGTTTGATTTGTTTGTTAATGGCAAACTAGATGCTACTATTTGCAATAAAATTTTAAAACTATTAGTTTGTAATTTCGGAAACCATCTTTCTTAATTGAATGTGTATATTGTGGTGGTATTTTATTCTTCTATTAAGTGGAAATGATAACCATTCCCACTTTGTAATGTAAAACATATGAATATAGTATGAGGAATAATTTCAGGATAGCATTATACTGCAAGTCAACATCTGTGAGTTATTTAGCATATTCTTTTTCATTAACACGCATGGAAGATTTTATATCAATGACATTTTCTGACTGAGTTTGTATATATTTGTCAGTCTGAATAAAATGTTCATATCATTCATTTTTACTAAAATAGCTAACATTGTGATAGCCACACATCAATCTATAGTATTGTTAAGTTGTACTAACTGGAATTCATTTCATTTGTCTTTTAGTTTTGATATTGTTTCTTATCTATATCGCTTATATTGTTTTTTTTATGTGATTGGTTAGATTGTTTAAGCATGTGAATTTAGTATTTTAGTATTTCACTTAATACAGTACTTATTGAATGATTTGTTTATAAGCCATTCTATTCTATCACGTGGTTCTTTGCTATATTCTTTTTTTTTTTTTTGGAGGGCAATTGGGGTTAAGTAACTTGCCCAAGGTTACACGGCTAGGTTTTTGTTGTTGTTGTTGTTTGTGTGTGTATTAAGTGTCTGAGGCCGGATCCGAACTCAGGTCCTTCTGACTTCAGGGCCGGCACTCTACTCACTGTGCCACCTAGCCGCCCCTTCTTTGCTATATCCTTAATGCTTAATATAGAATACTTTTTTTTTTTAAAAGCAGTTGGGGTTAAGTGACTTGCTCAAGGTTACACGGCTAGTTATTTTATGTGTGGTACTAAGTAACTGAGACTGGAACAGATCCCGGGTCCTCCCGACTCTGGGGCCGGCACTCTTACTCACTGCGCCACCTAGCCACCTTGTAGAATACTTTTTTAATGCAATGATTTAGTTTAAAAGGGAATTTCATACTAAAAGTTCCTTTTTTGATAGTGTTAGAGAGATATCTGTTAGGCATTGAAGCCTAGTAATTATTTGCCAAAATCATTACATCACTAGCAACACTCTTATCATTTAGAAGCCTATTGGTTGCTTGTGGGAAGAAAATAAGCGATGGTCTATCTTATCCATGCCAATTAGCCAGGAGGCTAAAATGAACCAGGCTGATCCTAGGGGAAAAAATGTGTTAGGAAAATAGGCACTTATGTAAAAATTGAAAGCGATAGGTTATAGCATCAGTACTATTATTCCAGGGCAACTGAAGATCAATCGCTAGCAAGAAAATAGTGTATTTATTTATTTTCCTACCATCTCTACCTCAACAGAACTCATTTTTTCCTCTAAAACCACCCCTCTCCCAAATTTCCCTGTCAAGGATGCCATGATCTTTCCAGTTACCTAGGTTTCCAACCTTGTGGTCAGAATCCTTACTTTCTTTCACCTCACATATCCAATCAGATGCCACATCTTCCTGAGTCTGCCTTCACTTTATCTCTCATATCTTTCACCTTCTTTCTTCTCATATGGCCATCATCCGAATCCAAGTCCTCAAAACCTCTCTTCTGGAATATTGGCAATGGCTTCCTAATTGATCCCCCTGTTTCAAGGCTTCCCTTCAGCTTCTCCTCCACACAAACACTAAACTAATACACCAAAACATTGGTCTCATTTTGTCACTAACCTGTCATCTGATTAAGCTCCAATAGCATTTCCTCTGTGATCAAATGTCAATACTTTTGTGACATTTAAAGCATTCTACAAATTTCTTTCATTTATCTTTCCAACCTTCTTCTATCTTATTCCCCTTTATTCACCCTCAGTCTAGCTATACTGGCCTTCTTGCTATTCCTTTGAATGATATTCCACCTTCATTTCTGTTTCTTATAATTCCTAGTTGCCTTCAAAGCTCAACCCAATCTATGTTGTCTATTTGCTACTTTTATATATCTCCCCAGCTGCTAATGTGTCTCCCCAAAATCACCAGTATTTATTTTGCGTGTAATTATTTATTTACATGTTATCCATTTCACTGTAAGAATATAGAATCCTTAAGGACAAGGGGCAATTTGTTTTTGTCTTTGTATGCTCAGCACCTAGCATAGTGCTGGAACAAGTAACCACTTAATGTTTTTGATTGAACTATCTCAACATATCAAATTATGCATTTTGTTTCTTCCTAATAAATAAAACCCACTATTTGTACTATAGAATGACTCGGAGGGAGAAGGAGAAAATGGGATACTGTGATGATGTAAGAAATAGAAAACATGAATAAAAATTATTTTGAAAAATGAATGTTTTATTGATTGATAGATCCAGAGGCAGCATGAGAAGTTTATTAACTGCATTGGTAGAGAGCATTTCCACACTAGAAAGTCCCTATTCTAATAATGAAGTCACAAATACCCCACCCCTACCTCCCCAATTGTCATTGCATTGAGTCATAGACCCTGTCCTTATAATCTAATTATCATTGATGTTATCATAATATGATTTGACATTTTTTATAATGATTTAAAGTGTAAGAAAGAAGCTCGTTGACCTACATTATCTTATTTGATCCTCAAGGTCAATAGGGCATTAGAAGTATTAGTATCACAGACCTCAAGACCTAGAAGGGCTCATTTTAGAGGGGACGAAATGAGGAAGTCAGATAATCTCTTAAATGTCTCCTACCCCTTTATCTGTGATCCTGTTAGTCTCTAATCTAATTTATTTCATTGGCATGAAACTCTGGAGTTTCAGAGTATGGAAACTTCCTCCTCCAACATTGATCAGAAACTCACCTGTAATTTACAGTCTTGGAAATGCAGAGAACCTGATGAGTTAATTGACTTCCAAGGGTTACACATTTTGTAAGTAACACAGCCAGATCTTGAATATAGGTTTTCTTGACTACAAAGCCTACTTTTTATGCACAGTGCCAAGTTATCCCCACTTACTCCTCTTTTGTGTAAATTAAAAATTCCCTTTGTAGTGTTTGTAAACATTTCCATGTGATATTTCATTGTGTATCCCCAAAAGAATTTATTGCTTTAAACTGTTTAATTTTTGTGACTGGTGAGTAGTTTCTTATCTGAATATCTTATTCATTTATTTTAGTTCTATTTATGATTCTGTTCCTTAAATCAGTTCTTATTTTCAAGGTTAACTTTTTAAAAAGGCACTGAAATGTAATAGTACTATTTGTGGTTTTGGCTTGTGTATAACAAGTTAGTTTTAATGGATTATTTTATCAGAACTGACATGTAACATTAATATTTGTATTTGATTACTCAGAAATTATTATTAGATAACGTATATATTGAGGCTGGGTTCAGTGGTTTTGTATAGGATTGAAATATGTCCTATAAAAAGTGTTAAGGAAAAAAGGAGATAGTTTCAGTTTATACCTAACCTGACTTCAATCACATGGTAAATCATGCAGAGCACTGGAGAATGCCAATAGTGAATTTTTTTTTTCTCCACTGCCATGGTTCACAAGGCTTGTATAGAGGCTTTCTCTTGAACACCTAAAATGCATTTCCATTTCTGACTTAAAATTATGAATCTTCAGAAATGGAAAGAGCCTTAACAATCACCTTCTTTACCACCCTCATATAGCAGATGTAACATAGAAGATTTTGGTACACAGAAGCCCACAAAGGTTAAGCAACTTGCACAGAATCACATAGATAATTAGGGGTAGAATCTTAACTAGAGTCTATATCTCTTTACTCCCTGTCCAGTATTCTTTTCTGTCTTTATTTGCACCCATCTTGCCATCTGTTAAATATGTGCTTCTAAGTAGACTATCAACCTTTTTTTTTCCTGCCTGTTTTTAATACGTTGTACTTATCAGTTTCTGCCAGCTTTCTTTTATAACATTGGCCTTTATTTGTTTAGTTAATACAACTGATATCACTGGATTCTCAAAAACTATGCACAAGCTTTGCATAGGTTCTGCAAAGCTATAAAGCTTTGTATGGTTCTGGTGATGGACTTCCATCTCCTGTCCAAAGACTGTGAAGCCCTTAAAATGATAATTTAATGAAACCCCTAGAAAGTGGTTAAGTGATAGGGTTAGAAAGTGGACAAGTGATAATTCTCTTTGTTTCTCTTGAGGTTGGGTTTTTTTTTTTTTTTTTGGTATTTATTTAGTACTTAATTTTCCCCCAGTTAACAACAGGTAAACAAGAATTTTTAACATTTTTTTTAAGGGGCAGCTGTGAATAGTACACTGACCCTGGAGTCAGGATGATCTAAATTCAAATCTGGTCTCAGACATTTGACAAACTTACTGGCTGTGTGACCTTGGGCAAGCTACTTAACCCCAACTGACTTTCCTTCCGCCACCCCTTCCAAAAACTGTTCAAACAAACAAACAAAATTTATTTTTTAATCTTTCAGTTTCAAATTCTCTCCCTTCTTCCCCCCACCATTGAGAAGGCAAGCAATTTCATATAGGTTATATATATAGTCAAGCAAAACATATCCATAATAGTTATGCTGTGAAAGAAAACATAGGTTAAAAAAAAAACACCTCAGGAAAAAACAAAGTAACACAGAACAAAACAAAACTGAAAGTTGCTTCAGTCTGTATTCAGACGCCACCAGTTCTTTCTCTGGGGATGGATGACATGTTTCATCCTAAACCCTTCAGAGTTGTCATGGATAGTTGTATTGCTGAGAATTGCTAAGTCATTCATAGCTGATCATCCTACAATATTGCTGTTACTTTGTACCCATTATGTTTCACTTTGCAGCAACCCATGTAGGTCTTTCTAGGTTTTTCTGAGAGCATTCTGTTCCATTACAATTACATATCACAACTTATTCAGCCATTCCCCAATTGATATGTATCCCTTCAATTTCCAGTTCTTTACCCCAAGAAAAGAACTGGTATAAATATTTTTCGTAAATATATATCCTTTTCCTTTTTGTTTTTTATCTCTTTTGGGATACAGATCTACTAGTGGTATTGCTATGTCAGAGGGTATGCATAGTTTTATAACCCTTTGGGCATAGTTCCAAATTGCTCTATGGAATGGTTTAATTAATTCACAAATCTGACAATAGTACATTAATGTCCCATTTTCCCCAAATCCCCTCCAACATTTGTCATTTATCTTTTCTGTCTTATCCTCAGAATTGTTTTAACTTGCATTTCTCCGATCAATTGTGAGTTAGAATATTTTTATATGGCTACAGATAGCTGTAATTCATCTGAAAACCGATTATATTTTTTGATCATTTATCAGTTGGGGAGTGGCTCTTATTTTTATAAATTTGACCCCGTTCTCAATATGTTAGAGAAATGAGGCCTTTATCAGAGAACTTTGCTTCAAACGTATTTTTTCACACTTATTATTGCTAACTGTATTTCTCTCCATCCTATTCCCCATACCCCCATTTATTATATTCTCTCTCTTCTTTCACCCTGTCCCACCTCAAAAGTGTTTTGTGTTTTATTACCCATTCTCCCATTCTGCCTCCCCTTCTATCATCTCCTGCACCCCCCTTCTCTTATTCCCTTATCCTTCCTGTAGGGTAGGATAGATTTTTATACCCCATTGCCTGTGTATCTTATTTCCCAGTTACATGTAAAAACAACTTTTAACCCTCATTTTTTTAACTTTGAGTTCCAAATTCTCACCCCTCCTCTCAATGAGAAGGCAAGCGATTAGAAATAGGTTATATATGTGTAGTCATGCACAACACTTCCATAATAGTCATATTGTTTCCTTTTACCCTGTCTCTCCTCAAAGGTGTTTGTTTCTGATCACCCCCTCCCCCAATCTGCCTTTTCTTCTATCACCCTCCCTATGTCGTTCCCCCTACTTTCCTGGAGAGTAAGATAGATTTCCATACCCAGTTGAATGTGTATGTTATTCCCTCCTTAAATCACTTCTTATGAGAGTAAGGTTTTCTCATTTCCTCTCAACACCCACCTTTTCCCCTCCACTGTAAATGCTTTTTCTTGTCTCGTTTATGTGAGATAATATATATTCCCTCCAACTACCTTAATACTGGGAAAGTTCTCATGAGATAATATCATCTTTTATATAGGAATGTAAACAATTCAACTTTAATAAGTCCCTTATGATTTTTCTTTCCTGTTTATTTTTTCATGCTTCTCTTGAATCTTGTATTTAAAAGTCAGATTTTCTATTTAGATCTGTTTTTTCTGAAGAATGCATTAAATTCCTCTACATCATTGAATATCAATTTTTCCCTTCATTCATTACATTCAGTTTTATGTCCTAGCTGTATATTCCAGGTCAGTTTTTTTTTTTCCAATGAAGTATTTCACATTGTCTTCTATTTTATCATCCTTTTGCTTCTGTTCTATAATTTCTTGATTTCTCACAGAGTCAGATTCCATTTGCTCCATTCTAATTTTAAGGAATGATATTTTTTTTAAGTGAGCTTTTAGACCTCTTTTTCCATTTGGCAAATTTTGCTTTTTAAGGTATTCTTCTCCTCATAGACGTTTTGGACAACCTCTTTTACCATTTGGTCTAGTCTATTTTTTAAGGTGTTATTTACTTCAGGCTTTTTTTGGGGGGGGGTCTTCTTTAGCAATCTGTTGATTTATTTTTCATTATTTTCTTGTATCATTCTCATTTCTTTTTCCAATTTTTCCTCTACTTCTTTTCCTTCAGTTTCAAAATTCTTTTTGAACTTTTCTATGACCTGAGATCAATTCATATTTTTCTTGGAGGCTTTTGATATAGGATCATTGACTTTGTTGTCTTCTGAAGAAGATCATCTTGATCTTCCTTGTCACCAAAGTAAGATTCTGTAGTCTGAGGGTTTTCCCCCATTGTCTGCTCATTTTCCCAGCCTTTTTCTTGACTTTTTAACTCGTTGTTAAGGCAGAGCTCTGCTTCTAGTATTGAGGATGCACTGTCCCAAGCTTCAGGGCTTTTGTGCAGCTGTCTTCAGAAATACTTCTAGGAACCTTTTAAGTTTTCAATTCTTCCAAGGTGGTATAATCTAAGGTGAGGCGTTTACTCCACTCTTGGCCTGTGCTCTGGTCAGTGAGTTACCACAAATACTCTTTTCTACCCTGGAACTGTGAGGATTCCCTCTCCACTGCTGCTACAAGCTCTGCTATGCTAGTGCTCCTCCTCACCCCAGGAATGCAACACAAGTATGGGCAAAGCAATAGAGTCTTGCCTCAGTGCCAGCAAAAAGACCCCTGTAATCTCCTTCTGATCATTTATGTGATTCTCTTACCATCTGTGGGCTGTAACCTCCAGAGACAGCTGCCACCATTGCTGCATGATTCAGTCACTCCACAGGCCTGTTCCTGGTTTGCTAGGACTGGGGCTGTGTTCAGACCAGGGCTAAACTGTACTCCTCTCTCACCCAGGTTGGACAGCCCTTTCCTACTGACCTCCTAAATTGTCTTTGATGGTTGTGGGATGAGAAGTCTGGAAACTGCCACAGTTGCCAGTGATTCAGTCTTCTGAGGCCTGCTCTAGGTTTACTAGGGCTAGCTAGTGTGGCCTACACTGGATTGAGCTCCTCTTTCAGTCTGGGGCAAAAGACCTTTTCTTCCAGGTTGTTTTGGGCTGGAGATTTGTTTCACTGTCTTTTTGTGGGTTCTGCTGACCTAGAATTTGTTTAGTCATTTTTTACAGGTGTTTGGAAGGATTTAGGGAGAACTCTGGTGACTCCCTGCTTTTAAAAAACTCTGCCATCTTGGCTCAGTCCCCTCTTTAGTTACTTTTTAACCATTGTGTAAGACACTAGCTTTAGTATTTTTTGGAGTAGCATTATTCAGACTGTTCCTCTTTGAGCCATAAATGTTTTCTGTGCATTCTTTCAGGCCATCTGCTTTTTTTTATTAGACCAGAAATTTCCTACCTATTATAGTATGAGGATCCTTTTATGACATCAGAAACTTTCATACATTGCTACATAACAATGCTACCTATCCTTCATATTCATTGAGTAAGGAAATACACGATAACAAAGCTACTATGGATTCAAGAATACTTTAAAATGAATTTTCATTTTATCCATCATATTATGCATATTTAATAAATATTAATATGTTTTGTCAAAGAAATATAATACTTATTCTTTAAAAATTGCATTTTTTAATTTATTTACACTGAGCTGTTCAGAGGTGATATTTTGCAGCTTTCAGAGAGATTGGAAGTCTAGTTGATACAATGAAAGTTTCAGCCCTAGACCTAGTTCTATTCATCCCTTTTGGGGATTGATATTTCAAAGTTACAAGTGTGGAAAATCCACCTTCTCAAGTCCATGTTGTGGAAAAAGGTATTATATACTTTCTAGCATTAATAAGTAACTCTGGGTACTCAGGAAGACTGTTTAGCCAGAAATCAGAATATACTTTTATGTAAAGATTAATTTTAAAACCTTTTTCCTACCAGATACACTCATAAAGCATCAGTAATATAAAACCATCAAGTTGAAACCCATTATCTGCATTTTGTGGAGGCTAAAAATACTTCAAAATAACAATGTTTGGTGAACATATTGATTCTTGTGCTCCTTGTAGTAACTCTTTAGCCCTTTAGTTACTTATGTTGGTTAATTGCTCTATCAGAATATTCTATCACACTAAAAGTCATTTTTGGTTCTTCTGGTTGATCAGGATTGTAAAGTTTCCTCTTCAAGGAGATCATATAACTGATCATGCATGCTCTCAGGGAACTCTTTATTGACATGAATTAATTTCAGTTAAAGGTAGTTTAAAGTTTTAAAAATCCTAATGCCTATATCATGTTTCCTTCTCTTATCTTCTCTGCCCCAGCATATCACTCAATGTGGAGGGAATTTTTAAAGCATAAAGATAAGCTAAGAAGAGACAAAAGTATTTCTATGCGCTAATGACATGAAGATTTACCTGGGAAGATCCTAAGAAATGAGCAAAGGAACTAATTGAAAGAATTAATGACTTTGTTGAAGTTGCTGAATATAAAATAAAATAAACAAAAATTATCAGCAGCATTTCCTTATAACAGTAACAAAACAGAAGGGCAAAACAGAAAAGGAAGTTCCATTATAATAATACTAGTGACATTATCTTATATATTCATTGCTATACCATTCAGACTTCCAAGGGAATGCTTTATAGAGCTGTACAGAATAATAAAATGTATTTGAAGGAACAAAAAAAAATCTAGAATATCAAGGGAAATGATCAAAGGAAAAGTACTTCTATACTTCAAACTGTATAATAAAGTTGAAATCACCAAAACTGTGCCCTAAAAAATACAAAAGGACATAAATAAAAAGATGTACACAGGGAGGAATAAAAAGTAATTGACTTTAGTAACCCAGTTTCTGACAAATTCCAAAATAGAAATTATTAAGGAAAGAGCCCCCATTTGACAAAAATTGCCAAGCTATTATAATCCAGTGTGACAACAGTTATCTTTAGATCACAATCTTATGTCATATGCCTCAATAATGAAAATAGATACATGTCTTAAATATGAAAGATCATATGAATAAAGTATTAGATAAAAGTCATATCATACACCAAATTCTTGACTAAACATGAAACAGATGAAAATATATTTTTATCACATGAAATTGATAAAAATTGCAATTCTTCAAAAGCAAAAATGATTTTTTGTTAACAGAATTACTATAGTTAGCATAAAAAAGGAATCAGTAGGCGGGGGAAAAAACCTTCTTATCTAGATCTCTGATAAGGATCTGATGTCTAAGATAAATAGGTAATTAATAAATATTGTTGAGTTGTTTCTTAGTCCTCTCTGGCTCCTTATGGGCTTTTCTTGGCAAAGATATTGGCTTGGTTTGCTATTTCCTTTTCCAGCTCATTTTATAGATGAGGAAACTGAGGCAAACAGAGTTAAGTGACTTGCCCAGGGTTACACAGCTAGTCAAGTGTCTGAGGCTGGATTTGAATTCAAGAAGATGAGTTTTCCTGACTCTACTTCCACAACTAGCTGCCTCATACATACATATATACATATATATATATATATTTTTAAAAATATTTCCCATTTCATAAGTCATCAGTGTGTATGAATAGAGCTCTCAAAAGAAGAATGTGCAGCTATTAAGAACCATTTAAGAAAGGGAGGATGGAAGGGAAGGGGGTGAGGGAAGTTGGAAGCACCCACTTTTGAAAAGGGACAGGATCAAAGTAGGGAATAGACCAAGTGGGAGGTGGGATAGGAGGGAGGAAAATATAGTCAGTCTTTTACAATTTATCTGCTATGGTGGTGTTTTGCATAGCTATACATGTACAACACATAACTGAATTGCTTGTCTTTCCAGTAGGGGTGGGTGACAAGGGAGGAAGGGAATGAATCTGGAAATCGAAGTTTTAAAATCAAATGTTTTAAATATATATAAGTACTATTATTAATACTATTTTACATATAATTATGAAATAAGAAAAATAGGCATTGGGGCACAGAGATTCACCTTGACCTACTGGAAAAGTTGAAGGGGGTGTGGGAGAAGATATGGGAGAGAGCAGATTGGATGAGGGGATATCCTGTGGGACTGCTATTCTGGGGGGGTGGGCGGGGGAAAAATGGGGAAAAAATTGTAACTCAAAATCTGGTGGAAATGAATGATGTAAATCAGAAGTTAATAAAGCATTTTTGGGGGAAAAAACCATTTAAGAGTGTTCCAAATGGTTAAGAGAAATACAAACCAAAATAACTGAGGATGTGCTGTTTTGCTTTCTTATGTTCACTTTATTCACTTCCAAACAATTAAAAACTTAAGGTTGTTTTCTGATAATAAGTATTTTTAAAGTTTCATTGATAAGTAGCATCCATCTAAAACCATCAGCAAGTATTATATGTAATGGGTATAAGCTAGAAGCATTTCCAGTAAGATTGGGGGTAAAACAATGATGTCCACTATCACCCCTCTTATGCAATTTGGTACTAGAAATGTTATAGAAAAGAAATAGAAGGAATTAGGTTAGGCAAAGAAGAGACTAAGCTATCACTCTTTGCATATGATATAATGATATATTTATAGAATCCTAGATGATCAAGTAAAAAACTACTTGACATAATAAATTTAGCATAATTGCAAGATATAAAATAAACCCACATAAATCCTCAGCATTCCTATACATTTCTAACGAAGTCCAACAGCAAGAAATAGAAAGAGAAATTCCATTTAAAGTTACTGTAGACATTATAAAATATTTGGGGATCTGGCTGCAAAAAAACAAACTGAGGATTTATATGAACACAATTACAAAACACTTCTCATAGAAATAAAGTCAGATATAAATAATTGGAAAAACATCAGTTGCTCATGGCTAGATCGAGCTAATAGAATAAAAATGACAATTTTACCTAAATTAATTTACCTATTTAGTGCCATACCAATAAATTTACCAGAAAATTATTTTATAGAGCTAGAAAAAATAGTAACAGAATTCATCTGGAAGAACAAAAAATCCAGAATATCAAGGGAACTAATGAAAAGAAATGCTAGGGAAGGTGGCCTAGCGATACCAGATTTTAAACTGTATTATAAGGCACCAGTCATCAAAACTGCTTGGTACTGGCTGAGGAATAGAGTAGTAGATCAATGAAATAGATTACATACAGGAGACACAGCAGTCAATGACTATAGTAATCTAATGTTTGAAAAACCCAAAGACCCTAGCTTCTGGGATAAGAATTCACTATTTGACAAAAACTGCTGGGAAAACGGGAAAATAGTATGGCAGAAACTGGGCATAGACCAATGTCTTACACTGTATACCAAAATAAACTCTAAATGGGTGCATAATCTAGATATAAAGGTTGAGACTGTAAGCAATCTGGGAGAGCAAGGAATAGTTTACCTGTCAGATTTATGGAGAACGGAGGAATTTATGACCAAAGAAGGGATAGAGAGCATTACGAAATGCAAAATGGATAATTTTGATTACATTAAATTGAAAAGGTTTTGTACAAATAAAGTTAATGTAACCAAGATTAAGAGGAAAGTGGAAAATTGGGAAAGAATTTTTACTACCACTGTCTCTGATACAGGCCTCATTTCTAAAATATACAGAGAATTGAGTCAAATCTATAATAATACAAGTCATTCCCCAGTTGATAAATGGTCAAAGTATATGAACAGGCAGTTTTCAGAGGACAAAATTGAAGATATCTATAAACATATGAAAAAATGCTCTAAATCGCTGTTGATTAGAGAAATGCAAATCAAAACAACTCTGAGTTATCGCGCCCCACTGGTCAGATTGGCTAAGGTAACAAACCAGGAAAATGATAAACGCTGGAGAGGATGTGGAAAAATTGGAACACTAATGCATTGTTGGTAGAGTTGTGAACTGATCTAACCATTGTAGAGAGCAATCTGGAACCATGCCCAAAGTGCTATAAAAAAGTGCATGTCCTTTGGCCCAGCAATACCACTTCTATGGCTGTATCCCAAAGAGATCATACAAATGGCAGGAAAACCTGCCATTTATAGCAAAATATTTATACCAAAAATATTTATAGCAGCTCTTTTTGTGGTGGCAAAGAATTGGAAGTCAAGGGGATGCCCATCAATTGGGGAATGGCTAAACAAGTTATAGTATATGAATGTAATGGAATACTATCGTGCTATAAAAAATGAGGAGCAGACAGACTTCATAATAACCTGGAGGGACTTATATAAACTGATGCTGAGTGAGGAGAGCAGAACCAGGAGAACTTTGTATACAATTACAGACATATCACATGTGTGATGATTAACTGATAGACGAGGCTCCTCTCAGCAATGCAAGGTTATAAGACAACTCCAAAAGACTCATGATGGAAAGGATATCCACATCCAGAGAAAAGAACTTTGGAGTTTGAATGCAGATTGAAGCAAACTACTTGCTCTGTCTTTTGTGTTTAGTTTTGTTTTGCTCCTTCTTTCTCATTCACTTCATTGGTTATAATTCTTCTTTACAACCTGACTTAATGCAAAGGTATTTGTAAAGTCTGTATAGGATATAGTGCAGCCGGAGGGTGAAGGGGGAGGAGGACAGAGAGGGGCAGAAAGTTTGGAACTCAAGGGGTTGTGAAATGGCATGTTGTAAACTAAAAGTAGATAAACAAATTTAATATAATAAAATTGAACGGAAAAAAAAGTTTCATTGATGTCTTTTCTTATAACATCACAAATAGGCCTCCAACCTCTATTCTACTCAGTGAACTTTTCCCTTGTAATAAGCAGAACAGTATAACCAACAGACACAGCAGCCATGTTTGTTAGAATGTGCAGCATACCACTTCTTGAATCCCTCACCTCTAAAATGGAAGGAGAAAGCTATATTTCCTCATCTCTTTTCTAGCAAGATTAGTTATTACAATTACAAAGCTTTTGTATTTGTCCTTTTTTTTTTTTTTAAGCAATTGGGGTTAAGTAACTTGCTCAAGGTTACACGGCTAGTCATTATTTGTGTGTGGGTGCTCATTTTCTGAGGCCGTATTCGATCTCGGGTCATCCCAACTCCGAGGCCGGCACTCTTACTCACTGCACCACCTAGCCGCCCCTTTTAGGGCAATTGGGGTTAAGTAACTTGCCCAAGGTCACACAGCTAGATTTTTGTTTGTGTGGGTTAAGTGTCTGAGGCCGGCTCCGAACTCAGGTCCTTCTGACTCCGGGGCCGGCGCTCTACTCACTGCGCCACCTAGCCACCCTTGTCCTTTTCTTTTACATTATTGTATTCACCATATAAAATGCTTTCCTCATTCTGCTTCTTTTACTCTATATCAGTTTATACAAATCTACCCATGTTTCTCTTGTTTCCTTGTATTTGTAATTTATTTCTTACAGCATAATAATATACCACATATTCATACACCCACAATTTGTTTCCCAACTAATGAACTTTAAATGTTTTAATATATAATTTTTGGTACCACAAAAAGTGCTGCTATGAATATTTTCTTACATGAGACATTTTTGCATCTTTCTTTTTTAATGTGACCTGATTTCATTATTTTGGCCACAGTGAGATCTCTGTCACAAAGGGCACAAACCATTTAGTGACTTTTATTAGATTAAATTTGCATCAAATATGCTCTATTAAAATACATATATGAAATGATATAGCATGTCAATCAATGTCCTCAGCTTCCTTTGGTTCTTTTCAAGACTAGTTTCAACCAATAAACAAATGATGCTTTAAAAAAATACAATTGGTTTATTGTTCATACAGGCATATTTATGCTGTTCTGAGAATGAAGCCTCCCTGTATTTGCAGTCTCATCCTACATCACAACTCAGGAGCTGAAAAGTCCTCTTACAAGGAAAAATGCTCAGGAGCACTACACTCAAACCTTTGATCTGGTTGGCCCCTGTCCCACAGACCAATGAACAAAATTAGTAGGTCGCTTTATCTATTCAGTGTTTTCTTGACTTGGAGAATGAGGTTAAAGGAATAGATCTTTTCAGGTCTAGACCTTCCGGAATCCTTGAGATAAGAGCCAGCCATTGCCTCATAATCCTTCATCGAACTTCATAGAGATCAACAATAAGATCCGTGTTATGAGGGTCCTTGTTTATTGCCTTTGGATATTTCAAATTGAATGTCTTGTAGTCATCCCAAACTCAACGTATCTATAAAAGAACTCATTGTCTTTCCTCCCAAACCTTCTCAAAGACTATTTCAGTGAAGGATAAGCTCTGGAAGTTCCTATAGCTTTAGAAAGGCTTCTAATGTCTCCTGTTCAGTCTCCTTTGCTGGATTTTCATTCAGGTCATGCCTGCTAACCACAACTTCTTCTAAGGTCCTGTCCTGGTTACTAAGCTCCTTAAGAAGACTCAGTACAGTTAATGCCTACATTTCCTTTTTTCCCCATTCTTTTTTTCCCCTACTCTCTTTAAAATTTGGCTTCTGACCTCATCATTTAAGTGAAACTCCAAAGTTACCATTGATTTCTTCATTGCCAAATCGAATGACTTTTTCCTCAATCCTTATCCTTTTTGATCACTCTGTGTCCTTTGTCACTATCTTTCACCCTCTTTTTTATGTTCTTTTCTTTCTCCATATTAGTGGCACTGTTCTCTCCTGGTTTTCCTCCTACCTATCAGACCTCTCCTCAGTCTCCTTTGTTGGATCTTCATCCAGATCACTCCCAGTAACTGTGGATGTCCCACCAAGTCTGCCCTGGTTCCTCTCCTCCTCTCTCTCTTTCTATGCCACTTTGCTTGGTTATCTCATCAGTTTCCAGATTCTTTTATCATCTCGATGCCAATGATTCTCATTTCTATTTATCCAGTCCTAACCTTTTTTTAACCTCCAGTGTCACAACTCCATCTGCCTAGTGGACATTTCAAATTGGATGCACTGTAGACAATTCAGACTCAACATATCCAAAACCGAACTTATTACATTTCTCCCCAAATCCTCCCCCTTTCCAAACTTCCCTATTACTGTGAAACATGCCATCATCTTCTCAGTCACCCAGGCACACAACCTCAGTGTTGATCTCTACTCCGCACTTACACCCCCCCCCAATGTATTTAGTTAGCTAGTTAGTTTTAGTTTTCAGCATTCACTTTTATAAGATTGTGATTTCTAATTCCCCCGCCCCTGCTGTGTCCCCTCTCTGAGACAGCATGCAACTGATGGAGGATATATATGTGCAGCCAGATTAAACATATTGCCACATTAGTCATGTCATGCAAGAAGAATCAGAACGAAAGAGGAAAACTAAGAGAAAAAAAGAAAGAGAATAGTGTGCTTTGATCTGCCTTCAGACTTCACAGTTCCTTCTCTGGATGTGGATAGCATTTTCCATCTTGAGTCTTTTGGAATTGCCTTAGATCATTACATTGCTATCAAAGCTGGTAATCGCATACTGTTGCTATTACTGTATATATCGTTCTCCTGGTTCTGCTCACTTTCCTCAGCATCAGTTCATGTAAGTCTTTCCCAGTTTTTCTGAAGTCTGTCTGCTCCTCATTTCTTATAGAACAATAGTATTCCATTATATTCATATACAGAACTTGTTTAGCCATCCCCCAGCTAACAGGCATCCTCTCAATTTCCAATTTTTGGTCACCAGAAAAAGAGCAGCTAAAAATATGTTTGTGCATGTGGGTTCTTTTCCATTTTTTATGGTTTCTTTGGGATGCAGACTTAGTAGTGCTCTTCTGGGTCAAAGGGCATACACAGTTTAATTGCTCTTTGGTCATGGTTCCAGATTGCTCTCCAGAATGGTTGTATAAGTTCACAACTCCACCAACAATTCATGCGTACCAATTTTCCCACATCTTCAACATGTATTTTTTCCCTTTTTGACATACTAGCCAATCTGATAGATGTGAGGTGGTACCTCTAAATTATTTTAATTTGCATTTCTCTAATCAATATTGATTTAGAGCATTTTTTTCATGTGTCTATAGATAGCTTTAATTTCTTCATCTGAAAACTACCTATTCATATCCTTTGACCATTTATCAATTGGGGAATGAGTTGTATTCTTACAAATTTGACTCAGTCCTCTATATATTTTAAGAATGAGGCCTTTACCAGAGACACTGACTGTAAAAATTGTTTCCCAGCTTTCTGCTTCCCTTCTAATCTTGCACTGGCACTCACATCCCTTTCAATCCAATCATTGGTCAAGTCCTATTAATTTTACCTTTGTTTACCTTTCTCATATGCCCCCTTCACTTTTCTTGTACTTTAGTCACTTTGGTACATGTCCTCATCCTCTCCTGTGGATTATGGTGGCAGCCTTCTGATTAGTTTCTTTGTCTCTAGTCTCTCTCCCATTCTGTTTCTTCCCTAACTTACCTGACATGCTGATGTTCCTAAAGAGCAGGTCTGATCATATCACTTCCCTATTCAATAAACTCCAGTGGTTCCCTATTACCTCCAGGATCAAATGTAAAATCTTAACCTAGTCAATAAATTCTAGTGGTTTCCTTTCAACTATAATGCCCTTCATAACCTTACTTCCTCCCTTATACTTTTATAGTCTTTTTATAATTCATTCCCCCTACATGTTCTCTGAGGTCCAGTGACACACACAAAACACTTTATCTCTCAATTCTGAATATGTAAACTGGCTGAGATACTTTCCCTCCTCATTTCCTTATTACTTCATTGTAAGTTTCAGCTTCTATTAAAAAACAAACAAATAAATCTAAAAAAAAAAAAACAAAAAAAAACCCAAACCAAAAAAAAAAAAAACAAACCTTTCCCAGTCCTCCTTAATCTCAGTACCTTTCATCTGAGATAACCTCCAGTTTATCCAGTATGTGGCTTGTTTGTATGTAATCATTTGTATATTGTCTTCCTCCACTAGATTGAGAGCTCCTAGAGGGCAAGGCCTGCTTTTATCTTTCTCCATATCCCTAGTTCTTCACATATTGCCTGGCACATGATAGGCAAATGATTGATAGATGCTTGTTGACTTCACTTGACAGTGACCCTTGGTGATGCTGGCAGGGATCCAGGAAAGTCATTTTCCTCCTATTGGCAGCAACATCTCATGTAAAGAGATACCTGAAACAAATGTTTTTGTTTGAAAGACCAGTCCTTGAAGGGAGGAGCGGCTCTTCCGTGTGACAAGCCAAATCCACTCACTAGAGCTCTAGTTGGGGCACTGAAGCTTTTCTAAAGTAAGTTTAACAGTGCATAGACAGGTCATGTGTTAGATCAAAATAAAATTTAAACTAGGGCGCTGGGTTAAGAGTTTTGACTAGAGTTCTACAAGATAATTTTGTAAATTCAGCTAGAGTTTGCATATACATAAGCTTATTTGCTCAGGCATGTGAATGATAGGACTGATTCAAAGAGGGTTAAAATGATTGCAGATAGTACATAGGTTGCATATTAGTAATAAATGATGATTATATAGTACTTTCACGTATGCAGAGTACTTTTTATTTATTACTTCATTTGAGATTCAATATCCCCTTTAAGGTAGATACTTCAGATATCATTATCCTCGTTATGTTGAAGAGGAAACTGAAGGTCAGAGGGATTAAATTATTTATCTGTGGTCACAAAGCCTTCAAAGGGTCAAAGACGGCATTCATTCTCTAAACACAGCTTTTTTCCCCACAATAGCAGGATTCCTCTTTGCCAGCTAACATAACACATGAATATTTTCAATGTACTTTATAATATTTGCCTCATTTGATTCTCACAGTAGTCCACTGAATTTTTCAGTGTATGTGTGTGTGTCTACATATACATATATACATATAAATGATAATGATAGTTTTACAGTTGCAAATTTATGAAGCACTTTCTAAAAGTCATGTATCTTAAGGCTCTTTTGTAACCCCTTAATGTTAAAGTAAAGTATGTCTCTGAAGAGCAGAAAAAATGGTCATATGATCTTTACATATTAACAGAATTTGGGTTTCTAAGAACTATTGTTATTTAGGGTACCTCAGAGGCAAAACAGAACCTAACCATCATTTCATAGTACTAGTTCTATGAAAATACATTTTCCAGCTTCCAAACAGCTGATTTGGAAATGAACTTAAGAAACATAAATTGATGACTCCCTTTATGTATTATAGCATTATCCCTTTTTTGTGTTTCCCAGGTAACAACAATAACAATAATAATAATAACAAAAATGTCATCACATTTATATAATCTTTTAAGATTTACAAATTCTTTTTTTTTCACAATAATCCTGTGATATAGGTAAAACATTTCAAATATTTTTTAAGCACCTACTGTTACTGGGGATATAGAAACAACAACAATAATCCCTGTTCTCAAAGAGCTTTTACTATACTGAATAAATATGGCATGTATATGAAATGGTACTAAATGCTTTCAAGAGGTATCAAACATTAACAGTTGGGGAAATCAAAGTCACCTAAGAAATACATGGAAAGAAGACAGAACAGGTAAGGAGAGTATACATTCCATTCAAGTTCCTTTTCTTAAATATTCCATTCAAGTTCTTTGTGTTAAATAGTAAGAAATGTAATTTTTGTAAGCTATTCCTTTTTAAAGTTAAAAGTTTTAACCTTTAAAAATCAATCATACCTTGCTCTAATTTCCTTCACATATTTCCACTGTATCAGAGAAACATGGAGTTACTTCATTTTCTGCCTCAAAAATGCTTCTTTCTTAATCTCACCCATATTAACTCCTGACTTCTGTTGGGACCCTTTTCTATCTTTATCCACCATGTTCTTGTTTGGAGAATGAATTGGAGAAGCAGGTTATGTGTCATGTCTTTTAGGTTGGTTTACATAGTATTATCATTGCCACAATTATGCCCTCAGAGGTCATTTGGAGTTCCATTGTCCCATGGGACTCCAAGTAGAAGACCTTGAAGAGAAGGGAATTTCCTATGAAGAACTTGGGTGGGACCCTTTAGTATAGGGTGAAAACCTTTTACAGTATAAAAATGAACTTTGTAATCTGTGGTTTATATACACAAGTCATTCAAACATATGAAGGAAGTTTTCTTGCCTTTTGCTAACTTCAGAAGCCAATGAAATTTCAGAAGAAATGATTTGTTGTAAAAATTTAGTGAACTGTGACTAAGCACATTTTAATAGAAAGTATTGGTGTTTTAATTCCAGAGGTTTGACTGTTTATGAATGGTTATATTTTATAAGGTACTTTGTCATAGCTCACAAGATATTTATGGCAAATCTTTTTTTAGTGACTTTTTCATTAAGAAAACTCATGAGAATTTCCTGAGCATACAAAGCAGTCTCCTGATCACATAAGAAGATTACCTAAAAAAGACTTACTATTTCTTTAGATTTGATGTCACAGAAATTTCTATTAGGTGGAACCATAGTACAGGTTGTGAGGGAAAGGTGGGGGAGACTAAAAAAGAAGACAAAGAAATGGCTGTAGAAAAGTTATTAAACTATTTTTTTTTTTTTTTTTTTTTTTTTTTTAAGCAATTGGGGTTAAGTAACTTGCTCAAGGTTACACGGCTAGTCATTTGATTTATTCGTGGGTGCTCATTTTCTGAGGCCGGATCTGATCTCGGGTCATCCAAACTCCGAGGCCGACGCTCTTACTCACTGCGCCACCTAGCCGCCCCAAGTTATTAAACTATTTGACAAAATTGATAAATTCTTTTAAGAACATGTTTAGGATTTTAAAGAACGTAAAAAAAGACTTTTTGGCCCTTTTCTGTTTTATTACTGATTTAGGTAAGATTTCAATGGCATGTTTATAAAATTTGCTAATGACTCAAAGTAAGAAGACAAACTTACAAATTAGATGACAGTTAAAAACCATAAATATGCTGGAACAATGGACCAAGTCCAATAAGATAAAATTGAATAGAAATAAATGTAAAGATGTAAAATAAATGTAAAGAAAAAATGTAAAGATGTAAAATTGGGTTCAAAAAATCAACTTCACAGATAAAATGGGGGTACAGAGAGAAATGTAATTAGACATTTGTAAAATATTTAGCAGGTATTTAAATAAATTTCAAGTTCATATGAATCAGAAAGTTTTATTTTTTGGCAGTCCAAAAAGATCTTAGGACACATTGGGTTGTATTGTTCAGGAAGAGGGAAGTGATGCTACTCAGTTTATACTTGGGCCATTGTGTTCAGTTCTTGATTCTTCAATTTAGGAAGAACATTCATAAAGTGGGGTTGTCTAGGGAGAAGAAACCAGGGTACTAAAGGGCTTAGAAATCCAGATAAGAGGATAAATTAAAGAAACTGGATAATGTTTAGCTTGGAGAAAACAAGATTTAGAGGGACATGATAGCTCTTTTTAAGTATTTGCTGAGCTGCCATATGATGGAAGGACAAGATTTCTCCTATTTGACCTAGAGGGCAGAAGTAAGATCAATAGATAGAAATGATTGAAAGTTAGATCTTTGGCTTACTGTAAGGAAAAGCTTTGTCACAATATCCAGAATTTAAATGATCATCCTTAAAAAGTAACGTTCTACCTCAGTGAAGGTCTTCAAGTAATGGCTAGAATGCCCACTTATGGGATGTATTGCAGAGGGATCCTTTTTCATAATTTTTGTTTGGACCATTTGGTCTCTGAGATTCCTTCCCATTCAAAAGTTCTCTAATAGTGTGATGCAAAAATTAGTAAAATTAAAGTTTATTGACCTGTAAAAAGAGAGGAGAGTAAAAAGAGTGTGAGGAAGAACAGAGAAGTTCCTGTCTTTCTATGTGGTAAGATCTGGAACGTGTGAAAGAGCAAATTATGCAAATAAAAAAAGTGTTTAAAGAAAGACCTCCTTATATTTTAGCAGTAACTTTCTTAACTTTGTGCTTATCTTTTATAATAAAAATTGATTATTTAGGATGGTAATTTGTCTGTTAGAATGTAACAGTATAGATTATAGATTCACGTACCTAAAATTTTTGAAACACAGCCAGTTAGTAACAGTTGTTAAGTGCCTCCTGTATACCAGGTGCTGTGGTAAGCACTGGTGATAGGGAGAAAGACCAAAGAAAGTTTTTACCTTCAAGGAACTTAAAATCTAATGATATGAGAAAACATATAAAAAAAGAAGTAAGGATTGGGAGACAGTGCTATACAAATTAATCAATAACCATTGAGTCCCTAATAAATGTGCTTACATCCTATTGGGAGTACATGTAAACATTTAAGTAAAGTATATGCAACGAAAATACAAAGTAATTTTGTTTGAAAGATATTGTCCAAAAAAGAACTGGATTTCTTTGAGAGCAGTAATATGGAATAAGTGGGCAGTATTTTGTAGATGTATTTGTTTCCTTCCTACTTTTCTCTCATTGAATAAAATATTTAAGCAGGATAGAAAGGAGCGGCAATGATGGCCAGTGAAGGCAGTAGTGTTTATCAGCTGGATTAAGAGGCCCAAGCCTTCTTTTGTACAGTTTTATTTTCATGGTGTGACCAGAGGCCTAAGAAACAAAGAGAAAAGTAGATTTTGAGGATTTATTCTTGGTGAATTTCATATCCTCAATGTATCACCCTTTTGGATTTCCCTTTCTTTATTTGTTTATTTATATTTATATTTGGTTGCTAGAACCAAATATGCAGTTTATTAATCATTTAAGGTTTAAAAGAGTATTTCTCCAATATTATGATGATTGGAGTCTAAGGACTTAGATTTAGTGACATGTGTAACTTACAGCATTTATGTACTTTTTAAGAACAATGTCAATTCTTACTCTTTAAAAGGAAGGGTAATATCTTTTAAGTAATACACTGAAAAGTGAATCAAGCATTGGAATAAGTTACTAATTTTAATAAATCTCGATTTTTTATTTTAAATCCCTAGCAGGGTGTATCTAAATCTCTGGAGGCATTGACATATTACTAATACTAAATTTGCCAAATACTTTGAAATGCATGAGTAAAATATATTATAGAATAATAAGGTAATAACTATCTTCTAATTTATCATCACTTTGCTTTTGCAAACGGTGCCAGTTGTTTTCTATCTTTTCTTTCTGTGATCTAGTCATCTGTATAAGCATACTCAAAAGTCCTTTAACTGATATATCAGACTTTATCTCTCATTTCATTTACTAGGGAACCTTTAATTATCAAATACCAGCATATACCATAAATCTTCATTAGGAAATTCCTTGTGAATTTTTTGCTGAGAAGTAGTTACTGTGCAGTGTGTGTGAAGCAGCTGTTTGCTTAAGTTTAAAAAAAAAAGCACATTTTAATTTGCTTTAAAAATATCCACTGGCACTGTTTCTCATTATAGATGTGCGGTTGTAACATTTCATTTTTAAAATGTGTATCTTTTTTTTCAGATCTAAAGGAGTCCAAAGAAACCATCTAAAACTTTAAAAATAACCACTAAACTTACAGTGCTTTTGGTTTTTAAAAATCCTTAAGGGAAGACATTTTTTTTTGTCTAGGACTTAAGCTTCACACCGGGTGGCCCATTTAAAACAAGCTCTGCACACAGCCACATTATTAAATGGGAATTGGTTTAAATGGGCCACCTTGTAAATCAGATTTTTAAAATGGATATTTACTTCTTCATAGGCAGAGTGATCTGGATATAAGTTTCCAGTTACTCCTGTTTAGGAAAATACTCCCCAAATTCAAATCTGTGCACTCAGGTGACATTGAAATGGGCAAACCTCAAATTCAGAGAAATGCAAAACCTTATGAATTCAAAATCTGAAAAATGAGGTTTTACCCTCTTTGAAAATTTAGCCAACATTTTATGCCAGTCTTCTATTCCAAATATTTTTTTATGGATCAGATACAAACAATTGAAAATGGAAACTTTTAATATAAACAATAATACAATTGTGGCACCTCCTTTACTGGAAATCTTTAAAAACAGGCTAATACTTATTCGTTTAGAGTAGTTGATATTTTTCATCCCAGTTTCCAAACCCAACATCATTCAAACAGAAAGAAAAAAATATCCGTGCCAGAAACAAGGCTGCAGAGATTATGAGAATAATAGTACCACCATTGTGCAGTTTCAGCTCTTTAATGCAATTGTGTACTTTGCCGAACTAAGATTTTGTCCATCCAGAGTTGATATTAAGACAATATTATTTAGCACAAGCTAAATTAGTTACACATGGTAAGCATTTTCCCTTTCCAGGAATCACCAAATTATATTGAATGTGTCCACAACAGATTTGTTGTTATCTTGTTAATCTTAATTGGTCTCTCACTGCAGCAAGGCAGTCCTTCAGTGCCTTTCTAAACGCTTAGCTATCCCATTCACCACACCCATTCTCCCAAACTTTTTCATCCCCCTCTAAAACTTTTATGGTACCCCTCCAACACATTATCAGCTCAGAATCTTGCCTCATATTTCACTGAAAATATTGAAGCCTTTTGCCTAGATTGCCCTCTCCCCTCTCCTCCTCATTTTAAATTACTCAGGTGCTTTTCATCCATCTCAATGAAGAGATGGCCCATCTCCTTACTAAGGCAAACCCCTCTATCTGCAAAACTGATCCCATCCCATCTCTTCTTCTCCAGCAGGTTGCCCTCTATCATTCCCATTCTCTCACTTATCCTCAGTCTTTCCCTGTCTACTAGCCACTTCTTACTGCCTATACACATGCTGATATCCCCTTCCTCCTCAAGACACTCTATCCATTCCTGAAAGCTTTCTTTTCATCTCTTCTCTCTTTTGAGGCTAAACCTCTTGAGAACATCCACCATCAGTACCTCCACTTCCTTTCCTCCCACTCTCTTCTTAACTCTCTATAGTTTGACAACTAAACTCATCATTCAGTTGAAATTATTCTCCCCAAAATTACCGTCGAGCTCTTAATTGCCAAATCTAATGACTTTTCTCAATCCTCAGACTTCTTCACCTCTGCTGCCTCTACTTGACATTTTCATCTCTTTAGGCTGTAGTGGTGCTGCTCCCTCCTGGTTCCCCTCCTACCTGTCCAACCACTCCTCAGTCTCCTTTGCTCAGTCTTCATTCAGATCTCTATCGCTAACCACAGACTCTCTTCTCTCTCCCTATACTGTTTCACTTAGTGAAAATCATCACTAAGATCATCACATCAGCTCCCATAGAATCTATTATCTTTTCTGTACTGATGATGCATGATCTGCTTACTTATTCAGCCCTTAGTCCAGACTCACAACTTTATCAGTGTATTGGACACTTTGAACTGGTTGTCCCATAGACATCTTAAACTTAATATAGCCCCTCCAAGTCTTCCTCATTTCTTTTCTTTCCTTTTACTGGTTAGGGCACCTCAGTCTTCCTAATCACCTAGGCTTGCAACTTAGGTGTCATCCTCAGCTCACTTCCTCCTTACTCTGCATGTCCAAACTGTGACCAAAGCCTGTGATTTTCTTTTAAATTTCTCATATATATCCTTTTATTTCCTCTGACACCACCCTCATACAGGCCCTCATTACCTCATGTATGGATTATTGCCATAGCTTTCTGCTTGGTTTCCCTGTCTCAATTTTCTCCCCACTCCAATCCATCCTTAGCTTCACTGTCAAGTTGATGGTTTGATCATGTCATGCCCTTATTCAATAAATTTCAGTAGTCTCTTTCACCTAAACTACAAAATCCTCTGTTTGGCATTCAAAGTCCTTCATAGCTTTATCCCTTTTACCTTTTAGTCTTCTTTTACCTTCCTCCCTCCCCCACGTACTGAAGGTATTTTCCCTTGCTGTTCCTCATGCCTGGAATTCTCTCCCTACTCCTCCCTGCTTCCTGAGTTACCTGAGTTTCTCTAAGACCTAGCCAGAAATTTCATTTTCCATCAGAAACCTTCCCTGGTCCCTCTTAATCCTTACTGCCTTCCTTCTCTTGATTCTCTACAATTTGTCTGGTTAGCAGAGTTGTTTAGCAGAGTTGTTTCCCTCTATTAGATTGTGAGGTCCTTTACAGTAGGGACTGTAGGGACTGGCTTTACTTTGTATTCTTAGCACTTAGCATAGTATCTGACATATAGTATGTGCTTAATAAGGGCTTGGTGACTTCAGTTGACTGTACTGTACTGATGTTGCAGAAAACCATAATTTCCTAGGCTCTCTCTCAAACTCAGTTAATTCGAAATGATTATCGTATTATAAATTATCTCCAGTGATTATTTGATACTTTCTTCTTTTTCTAGAGAACCTTCTTCTAATTACTTAGGATATTAACTGATTATCATGTGAAACAGTAATTCAGTGATTCTTGGAGTTCATTTTCCCACTTTTGTTTTATTTATCCTTAGATTGCCTTAGGATACAAAAAACAAACAAACAAAAATGAGTCTTTACAGAGGAAAGACTTGAAAAGGTTCAGTAAATAGTGTGGCATGAAAAGGACTGGAGAAAATAGGTAAAGTGCATTCATAAACTGGAAGGCTTCTGGAGGAGGACTCCTGGTATTGTAAAGGGACTCAAATGAGTGATGTATGGCCATCATTGGAATGAACTAACTGAAATTTAGCTTGAAGAAGAGAAGGGGGATATGATAGCTTTCTTCAGGTAGTATAATCTCCTTGAGGGAAGGGAATGATTCATTTTTGTCTTTTTATCCCCTGGAAGCATGATTCCTGGCAGGATCTTAAATGCTTGTTGAGTGATTGCTTAAAGTTAAAATCACCTGAAAGAGGGATTAATTTGTTCTTTTTGATCCTAGGAGTCAGAACTAGGAGTAATAGTAGAAATTGTAAAAAGACATTTAGGATAGGATTGGTTAAAGGAAAAAACTAAAATCAGAGTGGGATGTCATGTCTCAGAGAATTTTTATGCCAAGGTGGCATGACTACTTTTCAAAAATGTTGTAGAAGGGATTCTTTTTCAGGTATGAGTTCCATAATATGGTCTCTCCAACTTTGTAATTCCTATATAGTTGATTTATTTATGTATGTCTTGTCTTCTCAACTAACTAGATTGCCAGTTCCTAAAAAGCCAGCATTTCTCTTTCTAGAAAAGTGCAGTTTTAGACAGCCAAAAAGTGATAAATTATTCTTGAAAAGGGGACATTTCTTCATATCTGGGAAAGTTTCACATTAAAACAAGGCTTGGAGCAAATTCAGAACAATTTTTTTGTTTTTTAATTCTAAATGTAAATATTATTTGGATAATATTAGACTTTTCCAGGTATGAGTTTCACTTTCTAGGAGAAGTGGGTTAGATGGGCTATCCTCAGTTGCTTTATCTTCCGGAATTCCTGACTCTCAGTACTTGCTTCTGTTCCTCCAGGGATGATGTAATTGTCCTAATGTGGAACCTGCCTCTGCCCAAAAGTGATAGATGTTCATTTTGCTATTTTCCTGTGTCAGCAGTTGTTCCTGCTGATTTCTTACCTGTATCAGTGGAAAAATAGTGTTGAGCCAAGGAAGAGCACAGGGTCTGAAAATGACAGTGACACTAGGTGGTATGGAGGTGGCTCCACCTGCCACACCGGTAATGATTAATCATCTCTTGGTGGGAGGCAGATTCCTACCTCCTTATTAGCATTTTCATACCTTGAATAATAAAGTAGAAATGGCATCAAACATTGAAAATCAGGAGTCACACTATCCAGAGATGGTCTGGATCAGTGTCTTGGAAGAATATAAAGAAACTTTTAAACTTATGATATGCTTACTTTTACAAATGTGTTTTCACAACCATACAATGAAAAGCATGATTCAGCATTCAAAAATGCATTTATTTAAGTGTTAGAACCATGCAACCTATCTCTTCCCTTTTCCTTATCTGAAGATAATGTTTCCAAGACTTAGAGGTAAGCAGGAAGTAAATTCTAACTGTTGAAATGACATGCATTTAAACAGAGGCAAAAATGAACTCTCCAAATGGAATAAATGGAGGGTGTGACAGAATGGAGAAAAATATAGTTAGTCTTTCACAACATGACTGTTAAGGAAGTGTCTTGGATGACTACACATGTATAACCTATATTGAATTGCTTGCCTTCTCAATGAGGGTGGATGGGGAGGGAGGAAGGGATGGAATGTGGAACTCAAAGGTTTAAAAATGAATGTTAAATTTTTTTACATGCAACTGGGAAATAAGCTATACAGGCAATCTATGTTGCCATACAGGAAAGTAGGAGAGAAGGAGATAAGAGAAGGTGTTGGGGTGGTGATAGAAGGTAGGGCAGATTATAGGAAGTGGTAATCAGAATGCAAGTTGTCTTGGGGTGGGGGGAAGGGAGGGGTGGAATTTAAAATCTTATGGAAGTAATTGTTGAAAACTAAAAATAAATTAATAGAAAATGAAAAAAAAAGAACTCCCAAGTTGGCAAATAAGTAGTAGCCCAATTTGTTTGGGTTTTTTGGTTTGTTTTTGTTTTTTGCTTTTTGGAGGGCCATTGGGGTTAAGTAACTTGCCCTAACATGGCTAGGTTTTTGTTTGTGTGTGTTAAGTGTCTGAGGCTGGATCTGAACTCTGGTCCTTCTGACTCCAGGGCCGGCGCTCTACTCACTTCGCCACCTAGCCACCCCTGTAATAGTCCAATTTGACTGGAATGTAGAGCTGTTAAAGGGGCATAGTATGAAATAAGGCTGGAAAAGTACACAGGTTCCAGATTGTGGAGGGTTTATGCCACTGGTTTGTATATTAGTTCCCTAAGTTGTTCGTCTTTAAAAGGATTCAATAGTTCCACAGAATAGAATAATATTGAATTGTATCTTCAGGCTGGTGCCTAGCAAGATTGAAGATGAGATAGAATTGTTCCCAAGGATGAAGCAATCAAACATAAACAATAATCATAACAGGTCTGGCCTATGAGTCTCCAAAGAGTCTGGCCATATATCTAGCTAGATGTCTGCTGAATCCACACAGTGAAATTCTTTGTGGAGTTAGGCCCTGGCATTGGAGCTGTAGGTGAGTATGATTGTCTTTCCTGGGGACCTACACAGTAATGGTTTGTGAAGCACCACAAATTGAGACCTGTTCCCTACACAGTTGCTTCTCCTCCACCCATATCCAATTTGCTTCTCTTCAGTCCTACTAGTAGATTACAAATTTAGAAATCCTTCTCTGTTTCTTAGTTCAAATACCTTCTCATTTAAGAAGTAAAGTGTCCCATAGGGCTAGTTACCACTCAGATTCAGTTTCTCTAACATTTGCCTCATTTCTCTTTCTTCAAGCTTTGGGAGGCCTTTGGGTGGCCTTAACACACAAGAAGACGAACCTGCGTCCTTCGTCTTACTCTAGAGTATGACTCATACACTTCAGCAAGGGTGTAACAGTCACATCATGCCCGATTTCTCCTTCATAATGTTCCTAGTTCTCTTCAGGGTTACATGGTTCTGACCTTGGCTGTTCCTCATGCTGGACACCCAAAATACAAGAGTACCTGAAAATCCTTAGGTACTGTTGTAACCAGAATTGTTCAATGCGCTGGAAAGAGTTCTGGATTTGTAGCCCTTCATCTGAATCCTGCCTCTGCTGTTCACTACTTCTATGACCTTGAGCAAGTAGCTTCACCGTTTAAGGCTTCAGTTTCCTCATCTGTAAAATGAAGAGATTTTTTTGAATGGCCTGAAATGCCATTTCAAGCCCTGTTTGTGATCTAAGACAGCATCCTAGAGCTAGGTGTGCTCCAAGAAGAGATAGCTGAGTCAATGTTATAAAGAAGCCGTCTTAACAGTACGTGCGTTTGTGTGTGTGTGTGTATACACATGCCTATATGCATATATATACATATGTGTAAACACGCACATGTATACATATATCTTTGTATTATAGATATGAGTGAAATGTAGATGTATAGATTTATATATGCAAATATATATTTCACTTTTAATTTTAAGGAAGGGATGAGGGAGAAAAGGAACTATTCTCCACATGTCTTTGTTTAAACCTTGAAATGAAACTTCTCAACCCCATCCCCCTGGAAAAAAGAAAGAATTTGACATAGATCCAAAGGAACTTCCTGGTGTCATGCCATACATTTGAGGGTAAGTTAGCCTTAGCTGGCATTACTCAGATCATTCATTCCCTCATGCCAGTAGGGAACATTCAGGAGCCTTTGCTGTGACTGGGCATAGTGATGGAGCCAGCCTAATTAACTGCGAGTTTGCTTCACTCAGGAAGCTCTCATCTGACATCTTCTGTGGCAACAGGAGAAATTGAGAATGTTCCTCTGTTTCCTTCAGCCTGTTACCAGTCTGCTCATTCAAAGCACATCTGGCTCCTGATTGAGAAGAGAAAGGAAGAGAACAAGAGACTTGTTCAGTAGCTGTACCGTGAATGGAGACATTCAATCTAATTTAAACATGACAAGTACTCTTAACATGTACATCATTTTGTTTTTGTCCTAATTCATTAAATGGTGACAGTATTTTTTTAAGAGTAGACTGTTCTTACAAATGGAGAAATGTGAGAATGCTTAATACTTTGAGATGCTTATCTATGAATAAAAATGAAAGTATAATATAATAATAATAAATAAGTTAAGCTACATAGAACAGGAAGTTGTTAGAAATCATATGTGTTTTCATTTATCAGGTAGATACCTTGACTTTGAAAGTAGTGAGCAGCTCAGATAGTTTATTCTTTCACTAAACAAATCATTAAGCACCTATTACATACAAGACACAATAGAAAATGTTAGAAATATAGAGACAAAATGAAAACCAGTCCTTTCATTCAAGGAAATTACTTTCTAGTGGCATGTGTGTGGTGTTCAGTTGTTTGTTTTTTGACATACTGTTTTGGTAAATTAGTTTACTTTTTAAATTACAGGAATGATCTTTCTGTATGCTTGTCAGTTGGAGGAACTGAGTAGAGGCATTGTTATTTTTTTTCCCACAACTCTGGCCACTCCAACAAAATTGTACACCTCACTGATATAGGACAAGGATCTTCTCTCTGATATCTTTCAGGTTATCCATTACAGATCTTAGAACACAGCAGTAGCTTATTCTTTATAATACTACTTGCTTTATCAATTAAAACCATGCGGAGTATGTGGTGGTATAGTGGGAAAAAATTATGTGCGTGTGATCTTATTATATATCTCTTTAGCTTGCTGAAAAGGGGAGTACTATGAGAACATAGACAGTACTATTTATATCAGAACCCTATATGGTCCTAGAGGAAATAATACTTTGTAAGACATACTAAAAGTATATTTGTGTCTGGTATGTGTTCATCATTTTCATCATTAGGCTCTAAAATAACCATAGAACTGTATTTATTTGGTATTTTCATTTTTAGGTGCCAAGTTTTTCATCAAGCCACCTTTGCTATCTACCCACCTTTCCCGATGAGGTAATCAAAATAATTGGCTATGGTTAGGGTGTTTACCCCAGATCACAAAGCATGTTCATGCAGAGCTAAAGAGAAAGCTTTTAACCCCTGAATTTCTCTACCACTTTCTATATAAGAGATATAAAATTCAAACCAGAGGTACAAAGGGGAAGAATTTCAAAAATACAGATAAACATTATCCATTAGTACATGAGTTAGAAGACATCACTGAGATTTAAACTTAAACTTTATATTCTTCCTCGGTTGAAAAAAAGAAACTCCTTCTAATGTGATTTTCCCCTCTAGAGTTTGCTGAAGCTTGATTAGTGTTTCTTTCCTTATTACAAAAATTAATTTAAAAGGAGAGGGGGACAGGAGAATAAGGGAATGAGAGCCTCCTTTTTATTCTTTATGGTTTAATTAGCCAGTTGATGATTCAATATAAATGCAGAATATTTCTGTTGGAGAGATTTTTAGGATAAAGTAACCTAAACAAAATTCATAAATGTGGATGTGGTACCCTTCCAAAGTCCATGCTTTTGTTTTGTTTTGTTTTGTTTTGTCTTTAGCTAATGGATCAAAACTAAAATAGTTTTAAAACAACAGAATTTTATGAAGTATTTTTTTCTTGTTTCAAATTCTGCCAAATTGTTCTTAAATACAGCCTTCCAAGGAGAAAATATATGAGGGCTGTTAACTATGAATATGTGTTTGTGATTATTAAGAAAAGTGAGTTATTTATAATAAATTAAACCAGGGTTTCTCTGTTGTACGTTATCTTTATAATCTACATTAAAAAGTGTTTTGATGCAACCCCATTGTTGTAACTCACTTCTCATTTATGTTGTCCCATTTCTTTAAAACCTATAATACATTGTTGTGTGTTATTATATTTTAACATATTATTAAATTGTCCGTTTGGAAAATAAAAAATGGCATCCATATGAAAGAAGCAAAGAAATATTTTTGCCTTAGTAATTTTCTTTAAGAAAATTAAAGAATATCTTGCAAAAGATAGCTAATTAGAAAGTGCTTACTATGTATCAAGCTCTGTGTTAAGGATGCAAAAGAGATAAGAAAACAAGAAAACACAGTCATTTCTGCTCTCAAGGAGTTTATATTGTTGTGGAGGAAGATAAAACATGAAAGAGAGTGAAAAAGTTAGGAGGCTCCATGCCTTAGAGGGAGGGCTTGGCAGCAGCTATGAATGTGAGCCAGACCAGTACCGTATGTAGTGGAACAGAGTAGAGTGAGCTGTAACCACTTACAGTGTAAAGTGTGGCTCTACTTTGTCATGCTGCGGCCATTCCAGGTGAGGACCCACTAGTTACTGAATCATCATAATGGTGGCCACAGAGTGCTCAGGTGAGGCCCCATGTTTAGAGGCGTAGCAGACCAGTATGGTGGTGGAAAGCTATTTATTCCACTTTAATTCATTTTTCTTTCCTCAGTTTCTCCCTACTGCCCTCTCTCTTCCCCTCTTTCCCTTCTTATCCCCCTAAGCCCTCTTAAAGCCATTGGGAACATATGTGTAAAGTAGAATCAGATCCTACGAATTTGAAGAATTTTTGAATAGCTTGTTATGAACACAATTTCAATTTTAAACCAATAGCTATATTTAATTTGTACCGTGTCAGATATTGTTATTGGTTGACTCATTGTGCAAAATGCATTTTGACAGGCAAATATAACCTTACATTCTTGAAAAGTTTTGGGGTCAAATGTTAGAAATGAGAAGAAATAGTATTATGGATTGTCCTTTATTCGTTTATTGGTATCCACAAGGCAGGCCAGCTAGTTTGCCATTCATCCATATTGGTGCATCTTGGCAATTACGATGAGTTAGAATGTGTGTCTAATCCTATAATCTTGTACCCTCAGTTAATAGAGGACATGATGGAATCAAGGAAATCCTCACTTTATCTCTTTATTCTTAGAGCAGAGTGCTGGATCCATAATCCTTACTCTGTTGCTCTGTATTTCAAAGTCCCTGGTAGGTTCCATGTTAAAAAGAAACTTAGAAGACCTTGTGGGAAGTGAGTTGTGGTTTTAAAGTGTGCTGTTCATGCTTCAGCCTTCTATTTCCTGGAAAGTTTAAAGACAAGGCAGAAATTTTTTCAGACTTTGCTCTTAACTTCTTCAACCCTTCAGGCTATTATTTGTGTGAATTTGGGCTTATTTCATGTGCTGGGTGTCCTCCACTGAAGATTAAGGATTATATCCTTAGTACTCAGTAAAGATAAGCCATTTCCAAATGATTGGTAGTATTCTGGGTGTAGTTTTTAGATTATAAAGCATATAGCACAGATTAAAAAACTTTTCTATCATTTTTATCCAGAAATATTTTTATCCCTTTTTTGTTTGGAGGTTTTTTACATTGATATCAGTTAATATAATAATTATATATTTATATGTATATTATAATATAATAATTTTCCAAATTGACCAGCACATCTGAGACTTCTATGAAGCCTATAAACAAAGTCTCCCAGGATACTGCAACACTAGAAAACTCACCAACCTTGAGATTTCATCAGCTTTATTTTTCACACCTCCTCAGAAACCATTTGCCTCTGATCAGAGAGCTGAAGGGTGGCACAAAGAACTCTTTTCTGCAAAAGGTGAAAATAATGTATCTTTAATGAAATAAAGGGCTTTCAATCATTCTACCTTAAAAAAAAAAACAAGAGCTAAGAAGAAAATTTAACATACAAACAAAGGGAGTCAGGAAAAATAGAAAAATATAAATATGAGTGAACAATCATATGGTAGTAAAAAAAGTTAAATTACTGCTTACATTCTTATATGGGGAGATGGTACATGTATCTCCTCAGAGGTCATAGAAAGAGTCTAATCAGAAGGTCTGGGAAGGATTCTGCTATGCTTTGTTGATCTTAACACAAGAATGGGAAGAGAGAAGAAAAGAATACAGTAATAGAGGGGAAGGGAAAGGAAAGATGGGTAAAATAATCTCACATATATGGGGTATACACATAGAAGTTTATTTGGCAAAGAGAAAATGGAGGGTGAACTGAATCTCATTCTTATTTGTATTTGTCAAAGAAAGGATACACACACACAAACACACAAACACATAGTTGGTTACAGAGATACATTTCATCTAGTACAGAAACAGGAGAGAAAAGGGTTAAAGGAAAGGGGAATGAATAAATAAAAATAAAATGTAGATATTCATTAGAAGGAAACAAACGTTAAAGAGCAGAAAAGGAAACAGAAGGAGAAGTATAAAAGAACAGAATAGAAGGAAATTCACAATTAGTGATTATAGCTGTGAATGTTAATGGGATAAATTCATTCTTGAAGTAGAAGAGGACAACAAAAATGGATTAGAAACTAAAATCCACCAATATATTGTTAACATGAAACAGAATTGAATCAGAAAGATACACCTATAATTAAAATAAGGACCTGGAGCATAATCTGTTCTGCTTCAGCTGAAATAAAAAGGCAGGGATAGCAATCATGATCTCAGTGAAAATAACAATAAAATATATACCTAATTAAAACTATATATTGCTGAAAGGTCCCATAGACAAATTAATAACAATACTAAATATATGCAATAAAGTGATATAGCATTTTAATTCTTTTTTTTTCCTTTTTGGAGGGCAATTGGGGTTAAGTAACTTGCCCAAGGTCACACAGCTAGGTTTTTGTTTGTGTGTGTGTTAAGTGTCTGAGGTCGGATCCGAACTCAGGTCCTTCTGACTCCAGGGCTGACACTCTACTCACTGAGCCACCTAGCCGCCCTAAGCATTTTAATTCTTAAACACAAATATACCAATTTCTTTTTTTGATACAAATATGGTACAGATACCTAAACCAGGAAGAGTCAAAATGGAGAAAGAAAATTATAGACCAATTTCCCTAATGAATATAGATGTAAAAGTTTTAAATAAAATATTAGTAAAAATATCATAACAACTTATCACAAGAATAATATACTATGACCAGGTAGGATTTATACCAGTAACACAGGACTGGTTCAACATTAGGAAAACTATCAGTGTAATTGATCATATCAACAACAAACTTAACAGAAACCGTATGATTATCTCAATAGATGCAGAAAAAGCTTTTGACAAAATACAACACCCATTTCTATTAAAAAAAAACACTAGAGAGCATAGGAATAAACAGAGCCTTCCTTAAAATAAGTACCATCTACCAAAAGCCATCAGCAAGCATTATATGTAATGGGGGTAAGCTAGAAGCATTTCCAGTAAGATCAGGAGTGAAACAAGGATGTACATTATCCCCACTATTATTCAATATGGTACTAGAAACATTAGCTTTAGCAATAAGAGAAGAAAAAGAAATCGAAGGAATTAGAATAGGCGAAGAAGAAACTAAGCTATCACTCTTTTTAGATGACATGATGATATACTTAGAAAATCCTAGAGAATCAAGTTAAAAACTACTTGAAATAATAAACAAAAATAAATGAATTAGCATGGAAAAGTAGAGGATAAATTTACTTTTCTCTGACTAGATAAGTATAATTTTTTTTTAAAGTAGAAATGAAGGATCTGAATACAATTTTAGAAAATTAAGATATGATAACTCTCTGCAGACTGTTGAATGGGAATATAAAGGATTATACCTATATCAGCTATGTATGGCACCTTATATGTTAGGGCATAAAAATCTAACAAACCAGTTCAGAAAAGCAGAAATATTAAATGCATCTTTCACTGACCATAATTCAAGAAACTCACATTCAATAAATGACCTTTGAAACGCAGATTAAAAATTAAATGACTTTATTCTAAATAATGTGTGGGACTTTCAGAAAGAGATAGACAGATTCCACTTAAAATAATTACAGATGGTATTAAATACTTGCAAGTCTACTTGCTTAGACACACAGAGAAAATATGTAAACAAAATCACAAATACTCTGTCCAAATAAAGACAGATGTAAATAATTGGAGAAATTGCACTTGAGTAGGCTGAGATAATAAAATTTTTAAATGACATTGCTAACTAAATTAATGTATTTATTCAGTGCCATATCAATTAAATTACCAAAGAATTACTTGATAGGGTTAGAAAAAATAATAAAATTAATCTAGAGAAACAAAAGTCAAGAATATCAAGTAATCAATGACAAAACAAACAAAAAGGGAGGGGAGATTAGCCATACCAGATCTCACACTATATTAGAGATCCTTAGTTATCACAACAATTTGTTACTAGTTAAGAAATAGGTTGATCAAAGGAACAGATTAGGAATATAATATACAGAAGCAAACAAGCTCAGTAAGTCTCATATTTGATAAATCTAATTTCGAAAGATTTGGGGGCAAGAACTTATTATTTGACAAAAATTGTTGCGAAAACTGGCATGCAGTCTTCTAGAAACTAGGTATAGACCAACATTTCACAAGACAAGCTCCAAATGTGTATATGAGTTAGACTTAAGTGGTGACGATATAAACAGATTACAAGAGCGTATCAGAAAATACGTATCAAATCTATGGATGAGGAAGTATTCATTACCAAACAATAGATAAGAGAGTTTTTTATAAGAAGTAAAATGGACAATTTTGGCTACATAAAATTAAAATTGTTTTGTACAAACAAAATTAATATTGTCGCAATTCGAATTGAAACATGAAATTAGGATGTAAATCTTTGCAGCAAAATTCTCTGATAAAGGTCTCATTTCTAACATATAAAGGGAGCTGATTCAAATTTATAATAGCATTTCCCACTTGATAAAAAGATATGAATAATCAATAAATGTTCTAAATCACTAGTAGTTAGAGAAATAAAAACAACTGAGGTACCACCTCATGCCCATTAGATTGTCAAATTTGACAAAAATGGAAAATGACAGGCTGAAGGAGCTATAGGAAAATAGACATATTTATGTGCAACAGTATTGGTAGCATTGTGATCTAGGTCAGCCATTCTGGATTTTTAACAAATAGCTTTATCTTCACCAGTCTTGTGAACATTATGTAACATTCTTAGAAAAGAAATTTAGGGTTGTTTTGGTTTGGGTTTTGTTTTTTTTTTTCCCCTCCCAAATAGAGTTCTCTGTTGATAAGCAGGTGCCTATTAATAAAACTAAATATGTGGTTATATCATATATTTGCACATATGATAAAAACTTATATCTTAAAAATATATTCGTATCTTATAAATATATCTTGTTTAGGCAGATATGATATACTTCTCTGCCTAAGCATGTTTGTCTGTTGAAATGACTTTTTACATCAATGATTGTAAGCTTCTAGAGGAAGTGACAATATCTTATCTTTGCCCAGTACTTTGTAATTTAGAAGCTTATTGAGTATGGTTTTTGAATTTGGTTTCTTTAAACATCTACAAAAATGAATACTTTTAAATACTAAAATTCAGAATTCATAAAATATAATCCAAATTACAACCCCAGCATCTTTCAAGGGTAGTTTAGTAAATACAGTGTGCACATTCCGTATGTATTGGTATATTTTGATGTCCTCATTTCTCATCACTTTTTCATCATCTTCTTTGGAGAACAAACTGAAAATCCTTTTCTTCTGGGCTTGTTAATTCCTTTGTTCCTTAAGAAAATTGTTGAGACTGGAAATAAATTTTTCCTTATTTTACTCAGAATGAAAATGACTGATCGCTGTCCAGCCTGCATATTCTAGGAAGGCAGTTGTCTTGTATACTTCCTGATTCAAACTGAAGCCTTTTGTTAAGGAGCAAATGGAATATATTATGTTGTATGACTGGATTAGATTATACATTTTTTCTTTTGGCAAGCATGACTATTTGTAAAATTAATGTTTGAATTGCTTAATGGGAATTATAACAGCTTTGTATAGTTTGCCCTTATTTTAAAATTTACAAGTTGATTTGGTAGACTTATTTTATGTGAAAATGAAGCCATTTTTATGCTTCATGGAACAAAAATGAATACTAGAAATCCATTCACACGATATGAGATACTATATATAGAAATAATAGTACTGTATTAATTAATACCAGTTAGTTTTTCTTAAAAGGTATTTCAAAGAAGTATAAATTAAATTATAAATTTGATTTGAGAATGCTTCATTTTAGCCCGTTGATGACTTTTTGAGGCCATCTGAAATATGTGCTAAAGGATGATGAAATTACATTGCTTCATTCTTTTTCTTGATTTCCTTTTATCACTCACGGAAGTTTAGTAGCAATAGTAGTTTAAGTATCTTGGATAACATTAATTCTTTTTTTTTTTTCAATTTTTTTTTAAAGCGATTGGGGTTAAGTAACTTGCTCAAGGTTACATGGCTGGTCATTATTTATGTGTGGGTGCTAAGTATCTGAGGCCAGGATGATCCTGGGTCCTCCCAATTCCAGGGCCGGTGCTCTTACTCACTATACCACCTAGCCACCCCAACATTAATTCTTAAGAGAGGAATCTGTAACTTGCTATTTTTTTTTCTGGAAAGAATTTGTACTTTCTGTGAGGGAGAGACATTTTAATATTATATGACCCCAGAAATCTATTAACATCATAATTTAGAATAACGTAATGCCATTCCCTGTTACTATGCAGCCCACCACTAGTTTGGCATTTATATAATATCTTTTTTTTTAAACATTTATAATATCTTAAAAACTGGGTGCTTAAGAAGTAGCACATCACAGATTCAAAAACTGGAAAAATATCACGAAAAATACAAATTAATTAGCAATTGAATGGAGATGTTTGCCTGTAGTTTTGTGATTAGAATTCCGTGTTGTGTATACTAGAAAGTCAACTTTAAAGTCAGGAAGGCTTGAGTTCAGTTCTTGCCTTTGACGTACTGAATATCTAAACCTGGGAAGTCACTTAACTTCTAGCACAGTTGCTCATCTGCATTGGCAGAGGGAGTTTAACTACCCTGTACCAGTGAGATCACAGATCTAGATTCTCCCCTTCTGCTCCCACTTAAAAAAAAAAAAAGTTACTACTTAAATATAAAAAAAAACTTGAACATGGCATGCCAAATTTCAGCCTTTCCAATATTGGTAAAATGGAGGGCTGTCACATTTTACTTCCTGACCAATTCCTCACTCTGCTGCCTCTACTCACTCTTGCTGTTATTGTCATCTGCCCTCCTCTTCCTTCCTCCAAGGCACAACCTTAGACTTTGCCCCCTGGAACTCTCAGCTCTTCTAGGAACTAGGCCTTCATGACATCTTTACATACATACTTTGCCCTCACATTTCTCTCTGTTCCCATGATTTAGCACAGTACCTGGCACATAGCACTTAATGTTATGTCTGTTTATCTTTCTATTAGTCAAATGTGTTGAATAGTAAGATTTTTCAGATTATAGTAAGACATGGATTAATTATATGGCTATACTGATTGACCAAGTGTGATCTTTGTAGATTGACTCTGCTGAATCCCTAGTTTAAAAGGGATTAAGAGGGAGTAACATAACAATGGAGGGAGGAGACATGAAAGGGGGGAGAGGGCTTCTAGGTCTTGAGCAAAGTTTTTATGATCCAGAAAGGTTGTCTAATAGTAGAGGGGAAGCCTAGAGAGAACTGGAGAAATAAGTACAAGGTTGTCAGGAAAAGTACATCATGTAGTACTAGGTTGGTGGACTTTGCATGAAATATTGCTTATAATATGTCATTTCATGAATAATTTTAAAATCCTCTTCTCAAAAATTCATTTTATCTTGGTTGCTTATTATCCATTGGGATTCTTCTCCTATTCCTAGTAGAAGTCAGTGGAAAAAATTTTATTTTCATTGTTGGCTTGCTGTTTGTTCTTCATTCTCGAAGAAGACATTGGGGATGGTCGTGACATGCAAGTGAATTGGATTTAAGTGAGGGAGTTCTGTGCAAAGCCACTAGCCTCACTTTTTCTCCAGAGCCATCTGGATCCAGTGGCCAGATATAGATCAGGACAACTGAAGATGTCCCAGGATGCAGTAGGGACCTTGCCCTTTTCAAGCTAAGGTCTTTACCAGGACTCATTTTGACTGAGGCAATGCCCTTTCAGTAATTAAGGGAAGGAATTCAGCTTCTGTTCTACCAGACTGACTTGTCACATTTGTCACATTTTATACAGTATTTAATTTGCTTCCCTTTAAAATGCAGAATAGAAGAGGGACAGGATCAAGTAGGGAATGGACCAGGTGGGGGTGGGATGGGTGGGAGGGAATTATAAGCAGCCTTGTCCAATATATCTACTATGGTAATATTTTGCATAGCTATACATGTACAACACATACTGAATTACTTATCTTCCCAGAGGGAATGGGTGGCAAGGGAGGAAGGGAATGGATCTGAAATTCGAGGTCTTAAAATTAAATGTTTCAAATATATATAAATACTATTATCAATACTCCTTTGCGTGTAATTGGGAGATAAGACGTGCAGGCATTGGGGCACAGAGATTTACCTTGCTCTAATGGAAAAGTCGAAGGGGGTATGGGAAAAGATATGGGAGAGAGCAGATTGGAGGAAGGGATATCTTGTGGGACTGCTATTCTGGGAAGGTGGGTAGGGGAAAAACGGGGAAAAAATTGTAACTCAAAATCTGGCGGAAATGAATGATGTAAAGCAGAAGTTAATAAAGCATTTGCAAAAAATAAATAAATAAATAAAAACAAAACTTTAGCACAAAATAAATAAATAAAATGCAGAAATAAGTTTTGGGAGGCTTTTTGGCAAGTGTTTCAAATGATATGTTACGTTAACTATCTTCTTAATAGTGCCAAGTTACTAATATTATTTGTTAGAGCATTATGTTAAATACCCCACTAAAAGGAAACAATGGAAAAGAATAGAGTGCATAGCCATGATTCAGTACAAAGAAGCAAAATCTTAAATCACTCATTTGACTTGAGTAGATAGTCTCCAGTTGAAGACAAGACTGACTAGCATAGAGGGTAATGCTCTTTGTCCAGAGAAAAACCCAGGCTATAAGAAGAGAAGCAGCACCAAGGGACCAGGAGAACCCAAGATGGTAACCAAGAGAGCAATGGCTAGCACAGACTCTAAAGTCAGAGTGGAGGAAGATAAATGCAAAATAAATAGATTGTAATTTAGGGGGGAGAGCACTAGCATTTGAGGGAGGTGAAGTGTAAATCATTAAAGGCTGCATGAAGGTGCTACTTAGCATAAGTCTTGAAGTAAATAAAGAATTCTTTCACCCAAGAGTTGGGGAGACCTGGGGAAGTCTGCAGCACAGAGAAAAGGAGATGGGAGCTAGAGTGTGTCATGTATTAGGATCATTAAGCAGGTGACTTGGCTATACCATAAAGAGTGAGAAGGGGAAGTTGGAAAGAAAGATTGGGTCCAAGTTTTGAAGATTGTATTCCATGTGCTCACTAAAAGCATCTTCAGGACAGCAGGGATGTTGTTCTTATTGTTTTCTTATTCTCCTGTTCTTTCTCTGTGGTTCATATAGAGAGAACCCTCCCCTTCCCCTTTCCTATTCCTCCTAACTATGAGTTGGGCTTTGAGAGAATATGTGGTTGTTCCTATTGTTGTGAGATCTCACTGGATTTGAATAGCAGCTAAAACACCCACATCTTTTAGTCTTGCTGAGCTATAGATTTCAAGATTAGTTACTATAGCTGGAGTAATTAGTTCTTCAGACTCTATATCCTTTAGGATAAATCATTTATTTCTAATTAATTTTTAATCTATGCTTCTCTAGCCCTTTATTAAATGTAATTTTTACTGCAATATGGTCCGAAAAGAGTGCATTTAGTATTTCTGCACTTCTGTATTTGGTTGTAAGGTTTTTATGCCCTAATACATTGTCAGTTTTTGTGAGGGAGACATGTATAGCTGAGAAAAAAAAAGGTGTACTTCCTTCTATTTCCTTTCAATTTTCTCCAGAGGACTATAATAGCTAACATTTCTAAGATTCTATTCTTCTCCTTGACTTCTTACTTATTTTATTATTAGATTTATCTATTTCTGAGAGAGGAAAGTTGAGGTCCTCCACTAGTGTAGTATTACTATATATTTCCTCCTGTGATTCATTTTATTTTTCCTATAAGAATTTGGATGCTCTACCATTTGGTGCATATGTGTTTATTATTGATTTTACTTCATCACCTGTGATTCCTTTTGGCAAGATGTTGTTTCCCTGCTTATCCTGTTTAGTTAGGTCTATTTTTGCTTTTGATTTGTCTGAGATCATGGTCACTACCCTTGCCTTTTTTTACTTCAGGTGAAGCACAATAGATTCTGCTACAGTCCCTATTTTAACTATACATGTGTTTCTTGGTTTTAAGTATATTTCTTGGAAACAACATATTGTTGCATCCTGGTTTCTAACCCATTCTTCTATGTTTCCATTTTATAGGTGAGTTTATCCCATTCACATTTAGATATAATTACTAAATGTGCATTTCCTTTCATCCTGTTTTTTACTTGTTATCTTTCTCTCTCTCTCTTTTATGCTATCCCTCCTCTAAAGTCTGTTTTGCTTCTGACCACTGCCTTCTTTTATCTACCTGCCATTTCTCTCATCATTTTCCCTTTCTGTTTCCCTGTTGGATAAAATAGATTTCTGTTACCAATATGTGTGTGTGTGTGTGTGTGTGTGTGTGTGTGTGTGTGTGTATACATTTCTTTCTCTGAACCTTCCTCTGTAAAAGCTCTTCCTTACATACCTTTTTTTTACATAAGATTATTTTCCCCATTCTTTCTCTTCCTTTCCCCTTCTCCCAGGGTATCCCTCTATCTCATTTCATATCATACCTATCCATTTTTTTTTCATTATCTGAGCACTATTGACTTGCATCTATATCCTATTTCTATGTAAAATCCTTCTAACTTCCCTCAGGTCTTATTAGAAAAGTAAAAATTTAACTTGTAGTGAGGTCTTTTATGATTTCTCTTTCATGTTTACCTTTTTATTATGCTTTTCTATTTGACACTGGTTTTTTCATCTGGAATACTTTAAAGCCCTCTATTTTGTTGTGTCTTTTTTTTTACCCTGAAGGAATCTACTCAGTTTTTTTGTGGGTAAGTTGTTCTTGGTTTTAACACCAGCTCCGTTGCCTTCCAGAATATCATCTCCCAACATTCCACTCCTTGAATATGGTTGCTACTAACTCTTGTGTGATCTGAAATGGGGCTTCCCAGAATTTGAATTGTTTCTTTGTGGTTTCTTTGACCTCAGAGCTCTGAAATTTGTTGATAATTCAGGGAATTTTCATTTTGTGTGGATTAGTGGATTCCTAACATTTCTATTTTACCATATGTTTCTCTAAGATAGCAAGACCATTTTCCTTGCCAATTTCTTGAAATACGATGTCTAGACTTTTTCTTTGATCATGGCTTTCAGGTAGTCCAATAATTCTTAAATTACCTCTCCTCAAACTGTTTTTAGGTCAGTAGTTTTTCTGATGTATTTCACATTTTCTTGTATTTTTTCATTCTTTTGATTTTATTTTATTGCTTCTTGAGGTCCCATGGAGTCATCGACTTACACTTGCCCAATTCTAATTTTTAAGGAATTATTTTCTTCAATGAAATTTTGTACCTCTTTTTCTATTTGGTCAACTCTGCTTCTTAAGAAATTATTTTTATCTGCAAAGTTTTGCATGTCTGGATTTTGTACCATTTGGCCTACTTTGGTTTTTTAAGATGTTTTCTTCTTCCTCTTTTACCAAGCTGTTAATTGTCTTTTCAGTTTTCTTCCTTTGCTTTCATTTCTTTACCTAAACATTCCTCTACCTTTCTTATTTGATTTTGAAAATAATTTTTAGCTTTTCCAGGAATTCTTGTTGTGCTTGTATCCAATTTACTTTTTTTTTTTTTTTGAGGCTTTGGTTGTTGCTCTTTTGACTTCATTGTCTTCTTCTGAGTTTGTGTCTTGAACTTCCCTTTTCACCATAGTAGCTTTTTTATGGTCAAGTTTATGTTACTGTTTTCTCATTTTTCCAACCTATTATTCTGTTTTGAACTGTATGTTAAATTTGCGTTCTGTTCCTGGTGTGGTGGTGGTGAGGGCACTGCCTCTAAATTCAGGCTTTTGGACACTCCTGTTTTCAGAGCTATTTCTGGACATTTGGAAGTTTTTGGTGCTTTCAAGGATATGTGATTTGGGGAGAGGTGTGGTCCCTGTTCTTTTTATCTGTGCTCTGTGCTTCCTTCTCCAGAAAGGGCCCTAGATCCCTTGGTTGCTAAAATAGATACTGTTCATCAGGGACCCTGATTCCTTGGAACCAAAAGGCATATTCCTTCTCAGGGCTTCTGTTCCATCTTGACCAATAGTCCTCCTCTCAGCCTTTGAGCTATGACCCAGAAGTGTAGGAACAGGCAATTGAATTGCCAAACAGCATCTGATCCTGTGTCCAGTAATCTCTTTCTGACTGGTTGCCAGGTCCCCTTACCATCTTTGCTTTGAGAGCCCCCCAAGCTATTATTACTCCTGTCACCATTTCCTGGTTCCACCATGAGTGTTAGGTTCAGTGAACTTTGGGTCAGTCTCCACCACAATGCTATAAATCTCTCTTTCTGACCTCCTAAGTTGTCTTGGAGGAGGAAAAATGTCTCATTCTGACCTTTTGTTGGTTCTGCCACTCCAGATTTCAATTTGGGACTTTATTTTAAGATTGTTTGGAGGGGAATGTTGGGAAAGCTCAGCTGAGTGTTTCTCTACTCAACTATGCCTCTGTAATGGAAACTGAAAAGAGAAGGGGAAGATGTTTTGATTGTTTTGCTTGTGTAACTGTAAGATAACTCAGTGACCCCATCCCCAGGCATTCTTCTTTCAGGAAAGGAATGGTAAACAAGCTTAGTTGACTTGATACCAAAATAAGCAGTGGTAGACAAAATCTGATCTCAGTCAAAATTGATTACTTCCCATATTATCATTCACAGTGTGACCAAACTGTGTATCCCAACTCAGTCAAACATACTTGAATATCCCCACACACTTTGATGATTGTACAGGGAAAGAATGCCAAGACCTCTTTTACCTCCCATTTCACTAATTGAATCTCACATCTAATAATGTTCAGCTTGCTTCAAGCACTGACTCCCCTTCCCCCAATGCAATTACTGTATCAACACTGGTCAAGGTAATTCGGTTACCTTCTCTGCAACCTTTGTATTTCCTGGTCTTCCTAAATACCCCCAATGAATCACAGTCATTCAGTCATTTGCTTTCCTTTCCCAGTTGTCCTTCTGAAGGTGAGAGCTTGTGTTGCATATGGCCTACTGTGGGTCTCTGCTTTCCTACACCCACAGCAACTCAGTACTCTGCCATTTTTCCATAAGCAGTTTCCATGTTTTATTAACAACATGGAAATACCAAGAATTCAGATTTGAGATAAGTCAATTATTTATTTAGGCCTTTGTTTTGTTTTGTTGTTTTGCTACATAATATTATGATGAATTGGAATAATTTTTATGGGAGGCATCCTTGTGTAGTGGATAGAACCCTGGACTCAAAGTTAGGAAGGTGTACTTTTCTAATTCTGTCTCAGATACTTATTACCTATGTAATGATGGCCAAGTCATTTATTTTCTTTATGCCTCAGTTTCTTCATCTTTGAAATGGGAATGACAATATCAATACTCTTCAACAAAACAGTACTGTTGTGAGGATAAAATTATATAATGTCTGTAAAATACTTGCAAATATATAAATATAAAATATTCTTATTGTTGATTTCATACTTTGAGCATAGTTTTATGATTATCCTTTGATATCACCTCTTAAGCTCAGGGATATATTCTGAAAATCCTCCAGAGGTGTCAAAACAAAATTTATGTTTTCTTTTTCCTTTTAAGGAACCATTTTAAAAGAAGATGTCTACTGGACCGAAAGCTCCATCATTAGATAATTTAGCCTATCTAATTTTTTATTACCTCCAGTATCTAAAATAGACTTATATACAAGATAAATGATTAATAGATTGTTGTTATGATACTTTGTAGGAGAGGAGGAGAAAAGAAAAGGTTTTAAAAAACAAGTGAGGCAGAGTAAATTATCACTGCTCTATTCCAAGCAAGTTTGAATTTGCTATCCCCATGATACCTGTGGTGATCCCTTCTTAACTTGTTCTTCCTTATCAGTCATATATATTCATTTAATGAGGTCACTCTTTCCCTTTTTCATGAAGCAGGTAAAATCATATGGTTATGTGGAGTTGGGAGTAGTGATAATTTACATGTGTTTATGACCATTTCATTGCCCTAAGCAGCCAAACATAACCAAACTTCTCCAGTTTTTTTCTCCCCTAAACACAGTGGGTAATTTGGGCTGGTCAAATATTGGATCATGATGACATAAACAGTATGATGTCTGTGTTTGCATGTGCTGTCTAGTGCCAGAGTGGATGACTAGAGTGCATATTAGGCCTCAAGCCTGGTATTCGCTCTAATTATAATTATGAGAAATATCTTGGAACTATGGTGATAGTTACCACGTAAATATCCAGTCAAATATGTGGGCAGAGGAAAAAGAAAAGCTGTTTCTTTTAGAAGGAAAAGTCATCTAGGGCCTTATACCAAGTGATAGTCACATACTGTCCATTCCAAAGTAATGTCAATTACCAGAGGTAGGAAAAAGACTGAAAAGCCAGAGCTAATAAAAAAAAAAAAAAAGAACTAGCCACCAAGACCACACCAATTATTTAACCACAGCATCCAGAATAATTTAACCACATTAGAGTTTGTAGCCAGCAGTAAGTACTGAAATATTGGAAGCAACCAAAAAGACACACACATGGAACTAAAGAAATGTCTCTTTGTCCTTACTTTTCAGTTTGGTTCCTGCATGCCCCATGGGAAGATCTGCTTGGGGACTTGTATCCTTGGGAGCTGGGTTGGAACTGGTTGTTGATTCTGCCTGTTGCAAATTATCACCAAGCAGTCAACTTTTATTTTTCTCTCTTGGAATTCCTGTGATTAAAAAATAAATCACATCTTTCCCCATTATCCTTAATCAAGGCCTTCCCATTGGATTGTTAGAGAATAGTGGTGTGTTCTATTAAACATGCCTAACAGCAACAGTACAAAACATGATGCTAATACTTAAAGAAACATTTCCATTCTTTTTTCTTTTTATGGGACTGTGGAATGTTTGCTTGGAAAATGCTCTTATATGTACACATGCCTTAGTATAGGGACTAGACCTGTGTGTGATTTCATCATTATAAGGAACTGTTGGATGGGGATACTCTTTCTACTAATGGACATCAGCACATTCTTTGCAATTTACATTCTCAGACAGTATTCAGTGACTTGCACAGCCATTATGTATTATAGGTACAACATGAACCCAAGACTTCCTGGCTTCAGGGTCAGCTCTCTCCTCACTATGCCGTGTGTGTCTCTTATGTAGACCTATGAGTGAATAAAATTGATTAACTTTTCCTGGCTCATTTTGCACTAATTTCCTTTTGGAACCTCTACCTTCCTATCCATTTATCTTTTCTCTTAGTCTGCTTCCTATTAACTACAACATTTACAAGCTTCAGTCTTAGACTACTCCCACTTTCTTCCGATTTACTTCCTATACACGTGTTGCAAAATGAATGAAGATGGAGAAAACCATGTGCCCATTCTGGCTGAGTTCACATCTTTGTGGCAAACAACTTCAGCTCATCTCTCTCTGCTGCTAAACAATCTTATATTCCCCTTATCAACTAACTGTTCCACTCTCCACAGCATCTCTTCTAAACCTTTTCACCCCTTGTCAGACTTCCCCGGCTGCCCTACTCCCTGCTCTTTGATTTGAAAAACTTGCCTCCTATTTCACTGAAAAAAATTGAGGTCATTCACCATGAGCTCCCTATTCTCCCTTTTTACTTCATCTCATACCATTATATATGCTTCTGCTGCTCTCTCCTCTTTCATCCATCTCACATGATAACTTTATTTCTTACAAACTAACACTTCTGCCTACTCAAGCAATCTCATTCCATCCCCTCTCCAACAACTCCTTTGTCATCCCCCAACTCTGTCACTTCTTTTCAATCCCTTTTTGTCTGTTGACTCCTTTCCTATTATTTAGGAAAGCCCATGTTTCCCCCCATCCTCAAAAACCTCCACTTAATCCTTCCATCCTCATTAACTGTTGTTCTATGTATCTTCTGACCTTTATTATTTATTATATTAACTATATGTTTATATATGATTATATGTATATGATATTATTATTATAAAAGTTGCCAAACTTTTAAAAAGCCATCTGTGATAGGTACCTCTACTTTCTGTCTTCCCATCCTCTTCTTAACCCCTTACATTCTGACTTTAGCCTATATCATTTCATTGAGATTCCAGAGTAATCAATGATCTCTTAATTGCCATACCCAAAGATCTTTTTCTCATTCTCATTCTTCTTGATCTCTTGGTACCCTTTAACAGTGTTGATCACCTTCTTTAGGCTTTTCTTACTCTTTCATTGGTACTAGAGCAACCATTGGACAAAGAGAATAGTTACTTCATTAGCTTTGATGGCAGAACTCAGATGACAAATTCCTAATTAAAAAAAAGTATGCATTTCCAAATACTCTTTATCATTTCTTCTCCTTCTCCTCCTCCTCCTCCTCCTCCTCTTCCTCTTTGCTTTTTGGAGGGGGGAAGGTAGGGCAGTTGGGGTTAAGTGACTTGCCCAAGGTCACATGGCTAATTTTTTTGTGTGTGTGTTAAATATCTGAGGCTGGATTTGATCTCAGTTCCTCCTGACTCCAGGGCTGGTGCTCTATTCACTGCGCCACCTAGCTGCCCCTATTCCTTATTATTTCTGATGAAATATGCCAAGTTCACCAGCTACTTCTTCCTGGTTATGCATCTTAACAAATGGTAGCAATCCGCCGAGGCCATTTTCATCTGCACCCATGCTTCTTCAAAGTAGTTGGAAGCACTGTGTAACCTTTATTTCTATCATCACTCAGTTCCCATCTTTGTATAGTATAATTTCAATTCTTAGAAGAGTCCCTGAGGAAGAAAGGATGATTCAATTCAACAAATAATTATTAAGCATCTAAACTATGCTAGGTGATAAGGATAAGAAAGATGAAAAATGACAAAATCTTGGCCTTCAAAAAGCTGACAAGTCTACTGGGAGAAGGTGGATATGAGATGGATTCAGCTACGTATGATACCAGGCTGGGACTGAGGAACACAAAGAATTTTCTCTACAGAATTTTCAGGGAAACATCATTTTCCATTGGGATGAAAGGGAAGCCAGAGAAGGCCACGGTTTAAAGGAAACAAATTCTAGAGTTCACTAAATAACAGGTGATATAATTTCCTAGAGCCATGAGAAAAAAAGACTGTATGTAAGACACAAAAGCTGCTATAACATGGGGTGGTTAGGGGATATAGGGGAAGAATTTCTCTTAAAACTCAGTTATTGATGCCCAAGTGATGTTGGAGAAGCCATCTTTTGACCTTTAGTTTCCTTATCTTAAAAATGAGGGTCATGCTCTCTAAAGCTGTTTTTAGATTCTTTGATCTGACTTTAAAGTATTTATGTTTTGTTTTGTTTTTTGTTCATTACCCACTTAAGCAAATTGAAACTTCTATATAGCTTAGTTGAATAATCTTTGTGAATTGCTGTGGCCAATAAAATTCCATCACCTGTTGCCAAGTTCTCTAGTATAGAGTTTCCCCAAATTTAGCTTGTTTGATCCTTGAAAAACAAACAGGTGGATTAATATGAAGCCTTTCTTGCTTTGTGCTGTCTATCACAATTTGTCCTCTGCTGACATAGTGTAGCCTTCAAGAACTGAGTGTTACCTTTACACCACAATGAAATATTGGAGTAGCATTTCAATAGAGCATTATTGTTTCATTTTGCAAATAGGATTTGATTTGTAAAAACTTTATTTGCATGCAACTTTTGAGAAACACACTGCATAAAACAAGCTACATTATGTATAAGACCTGTTCTGGGTAACAAAATTATTTAACTGATTACAAATAAATCTCTTACAGTGTATGTAGCCTATAAAACAAATCCTTTGTATGTTATGTTCACTCTTCGAAAAAAAAAGTGGGGGCGGCTAGGTGGCGCAGTGAGTAAGAGCACCGGCCTCGGAGTTGGGATGACCCGAGATCGAATCCGGCCGCAGAAAATGAGCACCCACGCATAAATAATGACTAGCCGTGTAACCTTGAGCAAGTTACTTAACCCCAGTTGCTTTAAAAAAAAGTGTTGTTGACTTATAGCTCAATTTTTCATTATTTTTCTATCACATAACAATTTACTCTTTACCTCTGCTCACCCTTTCCCATTTCAGACATCTTATAGAATACCTCAAAGGTCAGTTCAACTGCTACTCCAAACATTCCATTCCATTTTGGTTTCTTTTAAGTATGAACTTAAGTGGTTCTTCATTAAATTGGCCCCTGAAATCATAAACAGACATAGACCTATATTATCCTGAAATTGAACTTTGACAATTATTTTATTAAGTACCTAATCTATACAGCGTCCTAGACTAGTTGATAGAAGAGATCAAAAGGTTTAATAAGTCAGGACCCCTACCCTCATGGAGTTCACAGTCTATTAGTGGGATAAAACACACATGCAGCTGTCATACAAAATATGTGATAATGCCAGAAGACAACCAAGCCTCCTGTGTCGATCCAAGGGGAATAAAAAGCATTCCTTACTCAGGAGACTAAGGAAAATGTTTTGAAGGAGGTACCATTTGAGTTGGGCCTTGATGGGTAGAATTTTAATAAACTGATATGAGAACTGGGGTAAGGATATTCTGTGCTTGGAGACCAGAGTCTGTGCAAAGGCATGGAAGTGGGTCAAGTATAACTCTGGCTGGGAGGGAAGGTAGGGCCAAATTCCATTTGGCTGAAGCTTAGAATACATGGAATGGAATAACATGATAAAGCTACAAAGGTAGGGTAGCAGCAGGCCAGTGTTAGGCTGAGGAATTTTAGTTTTTCTAGATATGTATAAACTTTAGACCAGACTTTGCATGAGTATTTTACACTTGACCAGAATCCAACCCTAATTCTGTTATGCCCCTTATTCCTGGGATTGACCTGCTTCCATCAAAGATTGGGAATGAATGGAAGAATAGCAACACATTCACAAAGTTGCCTAACTATGGCATTTAGATTTCATCTAAAATTTAAAACAATTATATTATAGGCAGACTTTGGGAATGTTTGAAACATGGATATCAGTTTTTTTTTAATGCAGGTTTTGCTTATTGCTTAAAATATTTTGGTTTGGTACATGGGAAGTACCCATTAAATATGTCTTCCTTCTAGTATGATTTTTGTAATAACAAATTCCCTTAAAAGGATATTTCTGTAATTTAACAGGTATTTATTTAAAGGTCATCTTTCAGTTTATGTCTATGTTTTGGCACACACACACACACACACACACACACACACAAGTCTAATTTAAACCCACAGTGTGCTGTAGCAATTTCCTTCACAAAAATGCTGAACTGGTTAGTCTTAAGTTCTTATAGACTATTGGAACACAAACCCATGATTTCCTTCAGTATGTGGGATCCCATTTCTAAATACAAGCTTGTGAGTAAAAGAAAGGAGTCTCATCATACCTTATAAATGGTCCCAGGCTTTTAGGTATTTGTCATCCACTCAGTAAGTGAGTAGCAGTATCAGTGTTAGACTAAAAGAGGTGGTCAATAAGACATCTGGCAAGTGGATTGACTTGAGATGATGCTCTCCAGAGCTGAGGGTGAGGATCTAAGAGTTAAGGGTGATCCGAGTGCTTTTGCTGATCACGTATCCAGAGTCCACGTGTCCTCTGGCTTCATTTATTTGCCATCACCCACTGCCACTAGAATCACAGCTCTTCCTTCTGTATCTAAAATTGGCTGAAGTATGGTGGAGATTCAAGGATGGAAGCAGAAGCAGCACAGGCTATCGGTCAGTTCAAGAAAGCACACTGGGATGGTGATGGAGAAATACAGAGGGAGTAGCCAAAAAGCATGGTCAGACTGAGAAGAGAAGAGGGCAAAGGTGCCAGCAGTAGGAAGAATCCACTGGACAAAGGCCTCAGATTGTCCACTGCGGTGGTAGATATGCCACAGGCACCAGAGGAAGACATGGCAGGCAGTGGATCAACAGGTCAGCTGCTTCTTCAAGACTAGATTAGCTAGGCTTGTGTTTCAATGATTAGTGGAAAAGCAGTGATCCAAATACTTTCTGTAGCTTAAAAATGCTGAGCACATTTGCATAGAAAAAAAATGCTGTTTTTTTGCTAGGTATAGCAGTGTTCATTTTTATTTTGCCAAAACCACCATGCCAATATCTAGCTTTCCGTGTGTGGGGAAGAAATTGGCAGAAGTATTGTGGGAAAAATCATGGGAAAACAAAAGCTGAAGTACCAACAACCTTTCATAAATTAAGTGAACAAATGATCGACATATATTCATTCTCTCATTTATACAGTCAGCATTTATATTTACTGTGTACAAAGTGTTAGAAGAGAAAATGTGCTAGAAGAGAAAAAAATTTTAAAGATACAAAATTTAGATTAAATATAAGCTCTCCAGCTTCAGTTGTTTATATTCTATTAGTATATATATATATAAGGAACTTGTGAGTGGTTGCTCCCCACAACTATCTAAGTGACCTTTTCTACAATTTCTGTACTTTTGAGTTATCTGGGCCAGTTAGTTGACTTGTCCATGGTCATCCAACCCACATGGGTCAAAGGCAGGTTCTGAGTCCTGCTGTCTATTCATGCTGCTGCTGATATTCACATTTTTGTGTGTGAGTCAAATGACTTTCATCTTTGGACATACTGTCCCCATACCTTTAAATCCTTCCCTCCTTAAGTGTGCCTTCCTTTAAGGCTTAACACCTGGTCCACTTACTATGATCAGTTTTAATTGTTAGTGATCATTCCCTCCACCTATACTCTTGTATATACTTATATGTTTACACTTTGTGTCTCCTCCTGTCTCCCAATTGAATGAACAAGAGCTGCTTTTTTTTCCCTTTTGTGTTTGTGTCCTTAATGCCATGCACATAAGGTGATACTGCTTGTTGGATTGAATTGTAGTTAGCATCTTTCCCAGAAATACTAAAAGCATAAATAACTGGAATTACTCAATTCAGCTTATGCCATTGATGTCTTCAAGGAAGGACAATGACATTTTAGGACGTATTAATTAAGTTCAGATGAATGAAAACTGTCTAACATCTTGTACATCTCAAGGATTTCCTAATGTTAAATTTGTTGAATTGCTTCATTTTCCATTTTATCAATTGACTGTATTCCAGCCCTCCCACCCCAAAACAAAGCAAAACCCTCTGTTTTTCAAATTCCTTTGTGTTTATTTTATTTTAATAGTTTTTGTTTGTTTGTTTCTAGGTTTTCTTTAGGAGATGCTAGAAGGCCACTTCATGAAACTGCAGTCTTGGTAGAAGATATTGTTCATACCCAGTTGATTAATTTGGTAAGAATATATATTGCCTTGTACAGAATGACCTCATTTAAGAGAAGATTATTTCACTTACCACATCTGGCTGTCCATAAACACTTTTTCCTCTTCTATTTTCATGGTGTTAACTCTGTTCATTAAAAGTAGCTTTCTTCAGCTGAGTGCTAAGAAAAAAAATTCTTCTTGTCATATAATTAAAATAATTATCGTTAAGGCCTAACCTCTCCCAAAGCATTTGCATTTTCTAAGAAAAAGATGCTGAACCAAATGAAGATGTAATAGCTAGAGGCAGCAGGTGGTCCAGGAGAGAGGGGACTGGGCCTGGAGTCAGGAAGATCTGAGTTCAGTTCCAATCTTGGATACTTACTTAGCTGTATGACCCTAGGCAAGTCACTTAACATCTACAGACAGATCTTGCTTTACATAAATAGACCAGCTCTTCAACCTCTATGTAAAACCACATGTGAATTTGCTCATGGATTTGGGGAAAGGATGGATGGAAGGGGAGCCACAAGGGTCAGGCCAGCCATGTGGGGGCCTGACCAGCCATGTGGAAGTATGGCTGGAACCAAGAGGAAAAAGAGGTGTTGGGCACAGACAGAAGAAGATTTGAGATGTGGGAGAGGAGACAGACATATAGTACCCCAGTGGGGACAGACATAAGACAGACACATGGGGACAAAGGTACTTGAACTTGAGATTCAGAGATAATATGATGTAGTAGACAGGATGCTGTCTCTGGATTCCCAGGCCTGGGATTCAAATCACTCCCTTGTCAGCTCTGTGACCTTGAGTAAATCACTTTTAGTCTCTTGGCTTCAATTCTCTAATCTATCAAATACAAGATGTAAATTATATTATAAAAATATGTATTATATATATTAAATTATATTATAAAAATATATATTATATTCCCATCATTTTCTGTGATCTAACTGATATTTCTGTCTGATCAGAAGTATGTCACAACCTCTCTGAGTCTCAAGTTCCTCATCTGTAAAACAGTGATAATGATATATTTACTACCTACCACTCAGGGTTGTTGTGAGGAAAGCACCAGGTAAATCTGCAAGGGTTTTATTGTATGAACTGTCATTTTTATTTAAATTACTTTTTAAAAAATCAAGTAAACCCTAGTTATCATTGAGTTTATCATTCAGAAAAATGATAGCTCAAGTTATTTTTCTTTAAGCTTTGATTTAATTTTTTTATGAGCTTTCAACTAGATATTGATAGCCATTATTATCAAGTAGGAAGTTAATTCTTTGCCATAATTCCTGTAAACAGGTTTGGTCTTGGGAGTCATTAAGGTTTTATCTGAACCACATCATAAAGGTTAAGTTAAAAGTTCCAGTTAGTCTCACAAACTTTAAGGTTAGGTTGGCCCCCTGACCTTTTAAAAATGTATATCATCAAGCAATGAAGACCTTAGTGTTCTTGATCATTAAGCTGATGGAAATATGAGAAACACTTGCCCTTTGATTTTTTTTTTTTAAGTTTAAGTTTAGGTGAACCAAATTTTTAGCAATCTTAATAAACTGACTATTGTTTGAAAAGTTTTATACTCTGACCTGGCAGTCACCTTAGAACATTTATTTACTTGGATGATCTTCATGTCTCCATAGTGTTTTATTTGGGGATTTTTTTTTTTTTGGTCAGCTTCTTAAGACGACCTTGACCATTGTTTCAGGAGTATCTCTGGAAGACAAACATTAATTACAATATGGAAATAGGATTAATTATTATCCAAGCATAGTGGAAGGGAAAGAGAAATAGATTTGGATGTGAATTCAAGTATGGGCCCTGCTACTTACTGCCTATACGACCTTCATCAAGATACTTCCTCTCTCTAGGCTACAGTTTCCTCAACTATAAAATTTGGCATTTGGACATTCTGGTTCCTTCTACCAGGGATGATCTTCTGATCATATTTTACAGTTCTTTCCAGCTTTTTCTCTATAAGTGGCTTGTACATGGGCACATGAATACACAATAGCATCCACACACACCTACATATACACACAGATTTTCTCTATAGGTAAATTTTCTTTCTTGAAAAATTATTTGTTGAGGCATAATTGGACTCATAGTAGCCTTATGCTATAGAATCATCAAGCTTTCCCTGGGGAAGTAGTTGGTTAGGATCTCCTTAACCTTAACTCATTAGGACAATCAATCAATAAACATTTACTATGTGCCAAGCCCTGTGCTAAGTGCTGAGGATACTATAATTGGCCAAAAAAGAAAGTGTTACTGCCCTCAAGGAGCTTACAGTGTAATAGACAAGTAATATACTGGTGAAGGAATTTATGTTAGGCATGATAAATAAGGAAAGTTTGCCTGGAGTTGGCTAAGGACCTTATCTTTGATTTTTATCATTGAGGCAAAAAAGATTCACTAAAGGTTTTTGAACAAGATTCAGTAATGGAGAATTGTGCTTTAGGGATGTCAGTTTGGTAGCTGTGTAGAGGATAGATGGGAAAGGAAAGGGATTTGAGACAGGGGGAGACTATTGTAGTATTTCAGGTATTAAACTAAAGGAAGGTTGTGGTTCTATAAGAATAAAGTAAAGGAGGGGCGGCTAGGTGGCGCAGTGAATAGAGTGCCAGCCCTGGAATCAGAAGGACCTGAGTTTGGAGCCGGCCTCTGACACTTAATCCACAGAAACAAAAACCTAGCCGTGTAACCTTGGGCAAGTTACTTAACCCCAATTGCCGTAAAGGGGCGGCTAGGTGACTCAGTGAGTAAGAGCGCCGGCCTTGGAGTTGGGATAACCCGAGATTAGATCTGGCCTCAGAAAATGAGCACCCATGCATAAATAATGACTAGCCGTGTAACCTTGAGCAAGTTACTTAACCCCAATTGCTTTAAAAAAAAAAAAGAATAAAGTAAAGGAGGGAAATGATAGGTATCATAGAGGTGGAACTAATAGGCCACTGAATGTATATGGGGGTGAGGAAGAAAAAAAGAGTTGAAGATGGCCTCCCCTAAAGTTGAAAATCTGGGTGACTTAGAACGATAGTGCCTTTGAGAGCATTAGGGAAATTAAGAAGAAGGATGGACAGGGGCGGCTAGGTGGCACAGTGAATAGAGCACCGGCCCTGGAATCAAGAGGACCTGAGTTCAAATGTGGCCTCAGATACTTAACACAAAAACTAGCCATGTGACCTTGGGCAAGTCACTTAACTGCAATTATCCCCCAAAAAAGCAAAAAAAAAAAAAAAAAAAGGAGGAGGATGGATTTTGAGGAGAAGATGATGAATTCTGTTTTGGATATGTTGAGTTTGAGATACCTATAACACATTCACGTGGAAATTTCAAGCAAGTAACTGGTTGAACTTGAGCTCTGAAGAAATATGAAAACTGTATAAGTAGATTTGGAAATCATCTGCATAGACAGAGTAAACCCATACAACTTGTTGAGACTGTGAAGAAAGAAAATTGCAGAGAAAAAGGGCCAGGACAGCACACTGAGGGACACTTATGAT